>WURT03653996.1:0-18788 GCA_009936505.3 Holothuria glaberrima
CCACTTGCACGAAATTGCCATGTAGTCACCATTGCGTTTTATGATTTGATCGACGCCAGGCCGATTTTCGTCATCATGTAAAGGAACTCAGTAGTCATCAAAATAGAATAAATTCTTGGACTCGCCGACTTCGTTACGTCACATCCGGTTATGCTTCTTGGTTTATCGATTCGATCCGAAACCGATATTTCATCAACTTGAAAGCCATTCATGCATGCACACAACCCACAATGTACGTACGTGTGTATTATATTAGTTCCTAACGTTGTATGTTTTAGTACGAGTAAATTAGTGGCAAGATGAGAGAAAGAGAAACAGAAAAAGTCTGAAGTATTAAATTTGATATGGAAGGTAGAGAGGAAGATTCTGGTATCCCACGGAAAAGGATTAACAAGGAAAGGAGGCAAGAGAGAGAAAATACAAGGGTGTATTTATCTGATGCTTTTCAAGAGTGGCAACGACAGAAAGAGGCACATAATGAAAGAACGGATGCTTTTCACTCTGCATCGTTGTTCTCCAGAGCGGATCTGAACTTCAGAGGAATTAAGACACACTCTCATTTCGCTCAACATCTGCTGGATGTTCACGGACAACGCTGTAATTTTTGCAGGTCATTAAAACTGTTTTTTCCGACCAATAAGTTTGTTTTTCGTGGCAGACCCAGCCAAGGCCCCTAGGCACTAACGCTAGCCAAGCAAGTTACAGTACGTTAGTACTGCTACTGCTATTAAATATAAACGACAGTATCAAGTGTAGCTAGGCCTAGGCCCTATGCCTACTGTTACACCACTGCCTGGGTACGCTAATTAAGTCACAAGTGGGTTAAATCATGTCATGCAGTGTGTGTCCCAAGTAAATCCACGGAGCTTTGATGGGATCGGAGTAACTTAATATGAACATTAAAGGATTTTGAGCAGTATTATACACATTGGGCAATTCCAAAAAATTAATAGCCTATAGGCTAGGCCTGTATGGCCTACAGCCTCACAGGGTGTGGGTGAGGTGCATGGTGTGGTGTGGGTTGGGGGTCAGTGACACGCATGCCCTCTGAATCCCCGTCCCCAAATTCCCATCCCCCCATCATAGACCCCTATCACAATTCCCATATCAATAACCCCTCCCCCATAACCTCAATTCCTCATTTCCCGCACAGCATGTACATCATTTAAATGTTTTTTATTTCTTTGTTTTGAATTGTTAGCCAAAACATGTTAAAATCAAAGTAACACACCCATGCTCCATGCTGAATATCCCAAGACTTTGGCAGAACCTAAAGTTAGGCCTTCATCATTGCAAGTTCATGTTAGTCCATTATGGCCAGAGTGGAGATATTTTATGGGTCAGATTTCCTCTATCTGGGTCGTTTGCCACAATGTGCAAAGCAGCTATGCAAAGAAGTAGCCCAGGGAAGAATAATAGGGCAAACTAAGGTAAAAGAATTATTCTGTGTACCCTGTGGAAGAGGATACAAAGAGGTATAGGCCTACTGCCCAGCAGCCCAACTGACAGCTTTCATTCCAAAAACACACTTCTTCACCTGGAGTACCCTACTATATTGCAAAGCTGCCTTGGCAAAAATTACTTTGTTCCAATTTGATGCCCACCTATATGTGGGATGCACATACAGTACCTGTAGAAAAAAAATTTCTCCATTGTAATTTAGTCAGGTACGAATTCAAAACCTGGGGTTGATCTGTGAGATCAAATTTTCACTTCACTAGTCATAAATTTGTTGACACTTAGATGAATGGATATGGACCCTACTGTGCTTGTCAGATCTTTTTGATCTCCACATGGGCTCATGATATTTTAACATTTCCTGTTACAGTGTCACACAGCCCGGGTCTTCTTCAGGACCAGTGCAATTGGTGGCAAGTGCTCCTCATGTTTATGTACTACCATCACATTCAGATGCTACTACTAACACTGACAGTGAGATTCCTGTTGCTGTAGTGGGACCAGCTCCCTCGACAGTAACCTCTGAACAAAGCTTAGATACTCCAAAAGGTAAGACTGTTTGTGAAATGATTTTTGGTTTTAATTTAAACCCCCTTTACATCATTCATGAAACTCTGGTAATATGTGAAAGAATATACTTAGAGCTGTATTTACTTTTCTATTTTAAGTGTGGTCCTTCATGGACTTTTGTAACAAGAAGTCAATTATGTATGACACATGTTCTGTTCGTAGTGGGCTATTGGCAGCCTGGCCAGTTACTTATGTGTGTTACCTGGTATAATAAGAGGCTCTTACAGTAATCTAGTCGTCTGAGATGTAAGTTAAATGTTTTTCATTTGAGATAGTTATCATATAACATTCTTATACGAGAAAAACCAACTAAAATCGCTTTTATGCTACACTTGTATTGCAATATTGCATAAAGAGTACCATTTAGATTTTACTGTTGGTATAGCTCTGCCTCCAGTCCAAGTATAAGGGGTGGCCTAGTGGTGAGAATGGTCACCTAAAAATTAAATTGAGGCAATATGTATAGTAATCTCTTGGCACACGTTTATAACTCTACCAGTAGCCAGTAGCAATGATTGGAAATATATACTGTGCCTGTGGGAAATTTGCCCACTGAAACATGAAGTGTGCCGGTAACTTTTTCCTATGTACGTCACCAAATATACCAATTTATAGCAAAGTTATTTAATAGGGATACAGTCACAAATCTGTACATGTAAATGGAAATGGTAGTACTTACACAAACTCAAATCATCACCTTCAGGTTATGCTTGATTAACTTTTGCAGCTCATATATTTTTGGGGGCTCCCCAAAGAGTAACAAATAATAGTAAAAAGATGTTGATATTGTAGATTAGCAAGACAATATTTATATTGTTCTATAAGTAACAAAATTTGCATGGACTGATGTCATATCTTTGATTTGTCTACCATATAGTATCTTGGCCATCAGTTGTAGCGTCTTCAACTCCAGTGGCAGGACCATCAAAAAAACCTGCAACAACAACCATGGCAAAGCGAAACTTGCATCAGTTGTACGAGGCCTCACCAATCATGAAAGATGTTTTGGAAGAAGATATGGACAGTGATGATGGGTAAATAAAGTCATTTTTCATATTGATTGTCCAGCTCACTGGACATGAAATCTCTTTATATGTGTATTTGTAGTTGTATACTTCAGCTATCCTCTGGACACAACTGTTCCATTGTACACATCCTGAACCACCATGTGAACGTATCAGCAGTTGACCATTATCAGGATAGTAACAACTTGAAAGTCATTATTACCATGTGCTTCTTGAAAGTGATTATTGTCTTGTTAGTGCTTAGATATAATCATTTACATAAATTAAAAGGACACAAGTGGAATCTAATAAATCATATTGAAATTTGCACTCATGGTCAAAAGCAATCATAAAAGATATAACTGAAAAGAATCAATCTATATACTTATTCACCATGATTATTCCATGACATCTGTTTAAGATATTGGCTGGCAAAATAAAGATGAAAACATTTTTTTTTATGCATGAATAAAAAAAAAAAGAAAAAAACAATTTGTTTGGAGTTTCTCTCACTTTCAAAGGTATATGGACAGATAGATCTGAACTTACCGCTGAAATGAGTGACAAATTCTGAGTTAATCAGTTTTTGAATTTTGAAAAAAAACGTGTAGTTTTTAAGGTATGCATAATCACAGTTTCACATTTTTATAGTGTACTCAAAAATTGTGACCTGCAAATGGGAAGACTCTCTGTTAAATCATTGTTTTCCTTTATTAAAAATCCTTCAGTTTTCAAACCTTGAAATTGTTTAAGATTTCTTTTTCAGTTTTAAATTGTTTACTGGCATATCCAGAGGACATATTTCCTAGCCTTGAGAGAAATATGTCGGGTATATCTGGAAAAATGCAAGGCCAAAAAACAAAGATATACAATAAGAATATAGACACCTCTTCCTACTCTTGACGTAACAGAATTAACATCAATTATGGAAATTTTCCCTTAAATCTTTGAAAAGCTGTAGAATAAACAATTTCTGAGCCAGTTTTTTTTTTCATAATCTTCAACAGATTTGCCATCACTTAGCACAAGTTGTCCCTGTTTGTCCGTATATACCTTTAAACTCCCACACATTATGATTTTTTGATTTCATATTTTACCCTTTTCCAGAATAACCAGTGATGAGGAGGATGATATTGTACATTTCCTTCCAGATGATTCTCATAAAGAGAACCCAGAAGTACCACAAATGTAAGTCAACCATACTAACTACTTATTAGTTTGACAACTTTTTTGGTATGTCCGGAGTGCTCCAAATTTAATGGGCATAGTCTCATATCTCCATTTCTTGTAATATGTGGTCTTCATCGTTGGGATTTCAACCTTTCTGAGAGATGAAGCCATACTTGTTAGAAATGTCATTTACCCTTTTTATTGCAATTAGAGTTTGACAACTTTCTCAATTGGTTATGGACGCCGTGGTGGGATATGCCTTTCATTCACTGTAAGTGAAAGGTTTGCATATCAGCCATACAAGTATCATTTTGCTGTGAATGATACTTCTCTTGATAATGTGAGGTATGTATGAGGAAAATCTGATTGTTGAGTCCAGAGCAGTATGCTGCTACAGTACATTCCACAGTGGATTTAACTGAAGAGGAACTTCAACGGCTGTATAATCAAGAGCATCCAATGTGTATGCTTTCCTGCTCTAGTGTCAATTTCATGAAAAGGAATTAAGTTTATAATAGTAATTCTTATATAGTGCATTATACGGTATCACAGCCTCAGTGCGCTTTACATTATTACCCTGGTCACTGGGCCTTAACACTCCTGACACATTCTCAACTCCCCAAGGAGCATGCTAACCAGCAACCATTTAGGCTCTCAAGATTAATTCACGAACATCAATTGACCATCCCTCCCCACACAGGTACCCATTGCAGCCGGATGGACAGAAGCAATGAGAGTTAAATGTCTTGCTCAAGGACACAATGCAAGTCACTGCATCAGGGATTCAAACCCCAAGATTTAATTTGCGTTGCGAGACCGAAGCCTCTACCACTGCATCTTGACTTCACTTTATTTATGAGCAAATAAAGTGAAGGGGAATTACGAAATTTTCTCAGCTTAAGCTTCTTCCGCATAAACTTGGGCTTTGTACGAGATATATGGGAAATTAAAGGTGTTTGGGTAAGACTTTCTAGATTCCTTGCAGCACAGATATGTTCCCATGGTTTTGTGCTTCTGACAGTCATACCAGTGTTCTTGATTTTATTATCGTAGGATTTCACATTTATATCTTTGAATACTTCACTTTCATTACCCATGCATAAGACAATAAAACCATATGTTCAAATTATTCTTGTTTTCTATAGATACCAACTAGAAAATGAGTCTGCTGAGGGAGAAGTCTTTCAGTCCTATGAAGAAGTGGTTGATGACTTAGAACTCGATGAATCAATTGGAGATGAAGGAACCACTGACTTGGACAGTATAGATGAAGCCAAGTGCATTGTGCCAATTCCCAAACTCATTGAGCTTTTGAAGATGTGCCATGGTAATGACTGCTCGAGAAAAAAATTGCAATGATCCGCTTACATACAACTTTAACAACATCGGTACAGCAGTTGTATTTACCTGGACATGTAGAGCAGGACATAACTGTGGGACATGGAGAACCCAAGAAAGGTTTTGTAATATGTTCTGTGGGAACTTACAATTTTCTTCTGCTGTAACATTATCAGGGAACAACTATTCCAAGATTCAGTTTTTTTTCAAAGTTTGTAAGATTTTTTTTTGTAGGTAGGAGCACATTTCAGCGTGTGCAACGACTCTATGTTTTCCCTTCAGTCAGAGCTATGTGGAAAGACTCCCAGGCTGCAGCGGTGAAAGCTCTTGAGGGAAAGGAAGTAAGCCTTGCTGGTGATGGGAGAACAGATTCACCTGGCCATAGTGCACAGTATTGCACTTATAGCTTTATGGATACAACCACATTACAAATTATCCATGTTGAAGTTGTGGATGTGAGGGAAGTGGGTGGGAAAAGCCCCAACATGGAAAAACTGGCATTTGAACGAGGTATGGACTCCCTTATGAAGTCTGTAAAGATTAAAGAGGTAGTAACCGATGCCCAAACCCAAATCATGGCTCTAATGAAAAATGGTGGCAAGTATGACCAAATTAACCATCAGGTAGATGTGTGGCATGGTGCCAAAAATATTGTCAAGAAAGTTTCTAATGTTGCCAGTGAGAAGGGGAATCGTGATCTGCAGCTTTGGATTCCAGCTATTAGAAATCACTTCTGGTTTAGTGCTAGGGCTTGTGCTGGCAATCTTTTGAAATTAAAGTCCATTTGGTTGTCCCTACTACATCATGTTGTGAACGAGCACGAGTGGGTTTTGTCCATAGATGGCTCTGTTGGTAAATGCCAACATGAATCACTCAATGAGAGTGACAGACAGGAGCCTTGGTTGAAGAAGGGTTCCTCCAGTCATAAGGCCCTGACAGAAGTCATGAGGAAGAAACGATTCCTCAACACTCTAAGGTACTACACTGGTTTCAAGCATACAGGGCAACTAGAATCATTCCATAGTCACATGCTTATGTATGCTAGCAAACGATGCTCCTACTCTTACCCTGGGTACAGTTCAAGAATGCTGTTGGCAGCCATAGACCACAATTACCACTTAGATCGGGAATATGCAAGCACTCTAGATGGTAAGCTGGTCTATAAGGCAAAATTCAACAAGAGATCTAGGAAGTGGGCTCCACAGAGAGTTAAAGTGCCAAAGTCATATGGCTATGTGCCAGACTTAATGCAAACCATTTTTCTCACAAGAAAAACAACTCCTGGTCATTTGTCACAGAGAGCTCAGTTATCAGATTCTGATCCCCGTAACATTCAGCCAAACATTGCATCAGTCCCTAGACCTAGCACAGAGACCCTTGTTCACGAACTCAGGTCTAGATTCACTCAACAAAGTGCTGATTAAATCTTACATTATTGTTGCAGAGAGAGAGCAAAGTGAGAGAACTTATCCACTTATTTTTTTCCAAGGTAGTTTTCTTTGAAATGAAATAACTATATATTGGAGAAAAGACCATTTGCCCACGGTGAGGGAAGGAGGGGGAGGGGTATTGCCATTAAAATTCCAAGGGTATACTAGTCAGTTTATTTCATAGGTTGTCAGTGGCAGCAGAATGAAAAATATATTGGGGATGGGCTAACCTTCCAGTGGTTGTGGTAATTTAGTAATTTTTATATCGTTTTTGACTGTGTAATCACTACTTGGTATTTTAAACATATTCTTTTCATTAGAATGGTTAGATGAAGTAAGTGGTGGGCTGGTTAATTTATAAACCCACATGGGGAGGGAAGAAAGAAATTAAATTTTAATTTAAGACTCACTGAATTGATAATGGCACATAAAAATTCACATTTATGTGCATTTAAGTTTATTATATGCAGTACATCCATAGCATAAGCAATAATTGCAGTGCTGTACCAGTGAGATTCAGGAAACAATTTAAGTTGTGAATACAACAAACTTCTTGTTCAAAAATCATTGCCCTTACATTTGTTATTTTTTTGATCTAATGTAAACCTCTTATCACTTTTCATGAATAATTTCAAGGTGTCTTGTTTCTTGGTTGGTGCATCTTGATTAAAGAATAATACCATACTGAATTTCTGTGTTTTTATCACTTGTGAGATTTGAATGGTTTGTTGGAATCAACTATGCATACTTCAGGGGAAACTGTGGTAGGGGAGATTCAAATGTGTACTGTAGCTTCCAAATATCAACCTCAAACCTCTCATGTCCAAAGATTTGACATCTGATGGCCAATAACAACTTGAAAGATCCTATCCTCGGGTTATATCTTGTGGAATGTCCAACAGAATTTTTTTGTTTAATAATGGCTTGATTTTGCATTGTGGTGAGGTCTCACTGAAGTTGACCTTTTCAGGGGTCCCAGCCTTTCCATTATATCAATCGATCTAGGCCAGTCTTGCTTTGGGAAATATATTACACAGTTATGCTTTTATTCTTCCTTTTTAGGGGATCTAACCTGACCTATTAGTGGTTAGTTTGTGCATATCCAATTTAAAGTCGCCAAGTTACCTATCAACTGGTGAGTAACAAGTCTCTATGTTTATCCATATTTGTATCCAGAAATGTCCCCCAAAACAATTTTAATACAGGCACCCTTCCCAGACACTGAATGGCATCAGGTATCTTCCTTAAACAAGGGTGATTAGGCTATAGATTTATCTGCATTCTTTGGTTCTAGCTAAGAAAGACTGACTGGCTCATTTGTATAGAGCCATACCTAGGTCACCAATTTGGAATTTTTGTAGCAGTACACACATTGGAAGTGCAGGCATTTAACAGCTAATAGCAATGGCATATTTGTATCAGGGACATAGTAATGCAGCCAAATTCTAATGGAAAGGTGTGCAATCACTCTAAAGGATTAATGGCTTCTTGAAAAAAAGTGTAGTCTCCGGTTCAAACCCTCGTGCACTGAGTCTTCTCAAGATGTAAGATACAGATTCCTGGACCATTCAAATGAATTTGGCTTCAGTTGACTCTGCTATATATTGGCTGGCTGTATGAAGAGTTGGAGAACATCTTGATTAAATAAGTTCGTGACAGGCATATTTTATTTACACTGTAAACTGCACATTCAATCTACACATAACTGTTCTGTAGATTGGCTTAAGAAGACACATACCCTGTAAAGTATTTTTAAGGTTTCATTCGGTTTATTTGCCCTTGTACTGTATTAAGTTTTGAATAAAAATGGAAATAAAAAAGTATAAAAACTTCAACATAAACAATTGTAGTAAACAAGTAGAAAAGTCCTTCACAAATCCCCTCACTCCTAGCTTCATCTCTTATCGAAAGTAATTTGGTAGCTTGCAACACTGAAATGTTTTGAATTTGCTAATGTGGCAACTGTTACCATCAAGCACACTGAACCCAACTTAATTTTGCAAAACAGTCAGAGACAAGGCTCTTAAGGACAAAATATATCCTTCACCCTCTTCACACTTTCAGAAGACAATAGCAAAATTCTTGAAGGAAATTCATAACATCAATTTTAATTGATTCAAAATGTAGCACGTGTATGTTTCTTATTTTCTCAACACTTTGGTGTGTGCTGCATTAAAGGCATATTTCAGTGGCTTTTCACAAGGGTCTCATGTGAAAGTGAGAAAAATTTCAGTTCATGCCCTTCAAACTGTAGGAATACTCTTGTCCTAACTTGAGATATTAAAGAGTACTTACTTTCGTCACAAAATACCTCCAGTTCTCATCAAGGTCACAGAATGTCATATAAAGTGGGCACATTGCCTCAGATTCCTTTTGTTTTTCTTTATAATTGAATGTCCTGTTTGTCCTTGGAACTTGATACTGTTGGAATGTTTGAATATGTTTTTATGCAGATCTAGGATAAAACTACACCATATGTACGGCATAACAAACAAAGTTGCTTAATATTCCATACAGCGGCGTCAATATCAATGGTAAGTCAAATTAATGTGCCACGACGACATCACAGATTTCCCTAATGCACTTTATCTTGAGAAAAATTGCATTTCTTTGAAAATTAGTATCTTCAAAATGCTACAAGCTATCCAGATGCAGTTTTCACCTCCTCAAAAGGAAACTTTTTCTGCATTTTTTGATGTCATTGAAGTTTGTCACTGGCACATCCCCTTAATGTTGAAAATTGGAGAGGAAAATCAGTGAACAAGATGAAGTCAAGTAATGCACTCAGTCTGGATGCCATCAGCAGCCTCACAGGTATAATAGATGAAGGATGTTTAGGTTCTGTCTTAAATTCAATGTCTTATTAATTCAATGGTTACAATGTCCAGGGCCATAACTAAACAACCATGTTGATAAGGACTTCTTCATAAACAAAACAACGGACTATTTGGAATGCTGCCAAGAACTTGAGGGAAATCATCCTTTAAGTCATACAGAAAAAAGATAACCCACAAAAGCAAAAGGCATTCGAAGTCTCCTCCATAAAAGAGACTCAGTGAGGGAGTGTTAAATAAATGGCCAGCTTAAGTATCTCACAACATAAACGATCTTTTGTTTCCTTTTATAATTATCTATCAAAAAAGCTAGCTTCTTTATCTGCTGATATCACAATTTCAGTACCACAAAATACAATACATACTGAAACCTTTAAAATGTCAAGATGACTGATTAAAACATTCCAACAGAAATGTGACAAAAATCTGACCTACAGGTTCAACACAAAAAACATTTTAAAATTCTTGACTTGGGCAAGTGTTAAAATCACTCTCCTTGTATCTCCTTACCTTCTACTAAGCAAAATAAATAGGAATGGCGATATTATACAAGAAAAGTCCTTCACTAGTAAATTATTGAATGCCTCTAAATCTTAAACTATTTCAAAAGGAATTTTTTAGTTTTTGCTTTCCTTTTTCTTAAAACAAACCAGGTATTTATCAACCCTGATACTCCTAAATAAAACAATAGATTACCATCAAATTCTTTGAACCAGTTTTACTATGTCCTCCTTCCTACCCCCTAGGTAAAGTAACTCAAAACTCCATTTGAAAAAAGACATCACATCGCTAAAGAATATAAAAATAATTTCTCCATACCACACAAATGGGGAACATTTAACCACAAGCTGCTGCTAATCTCTTGCTCATGAATCATGAAAGAAAGATTTGAAAATGTAATAGCACCCTTTCACATACCTTTTAAGATATGCGCTTTAACTTAACTAGAGCAGCATTGCTGCTGCTGATGTAAATTGTTTAGTATTTAATTCATTTTGAACACAATCATGGTCCACACTTAATACATACCCAAACTAGCGCTGGGCTGGCCAGCATGTAAACACTGTTCACGAAGCAGTTGGACTGTGTCAGGGATAAATCTTTACAGCTCGTTCAAACCCTTATATAACACTGTCCATAAGGACAGGAATCAGAAACTAGAGTCATAGTGCATAAATGCAACCAGTTTGTGTACAGTAGGGCAGTGGCATAACTAGTGGGGGAAAAAGATATCAAATGTCTTTCCTCCTCCCTCCCTCCCTCCCTCCTCCCCCTCCTCCCCCTCCCTCCCCCTCCCCCATGAAACTGGTAAGCAAACTACAATGTTATGGTCAACATGAGAAAGTGTGACACTGATAATTGCCATTTCACACTTTAGTAAGCATGTACAGGTACAGGGGTTCGGTGTCTAGATCACCTGTGAATGATCAATTATTTTACAATGAACCATGCATGGGGGCTATGTGACCTTGTCTGTCCACTGTACAGCCTTCTAGAGGATTTGTTTCCTATGTGAGTGCTAGCTGTGTGCAAAAAACTCAGTGTCTTCTTGATTTCTGCCAGCTTCAACAGCAGACTAAATGCACCAAGGGATCATGGGAAATGGGAGTACAAACAATGGGCTGCCATTAATGTTTTCATTTTCAGTGGTGTTTGCCCACTAATCAGCCAAAATATCCCCACGAAGTCAACAAGTACAAATCTCACTGATTACATCTTTTTCCTAGAGCTACATGTATATCAAAAGTACTTGCTCTCCAAACAGGGTCATAAACAGTCACAAAATGACAATGTTATAAAGTTTGGCTGCAACTAGTGACTGGCTAGTGTGACGACATCCCAATACATGTTATGTATTGAGATAAAAACGGAGTATTAGATGAAAACTAATTACACCATCCATTTGAAGTTTAAATGCTCTTAAGTAGTGCTGATTTGTGTACTTTTAAAATTGAAATTATTCCAAATTCTAATATCGATTCCCTAATAATGATTCCCTGTTTGACACAGGGCCTTGAGTGAGCAAAGGTCATATCTCTTATTACCACTCCAGCTAGACCAGGGAAACAAGTGGTGATTAGCCAAATAGCAATATCCTGGATGAACAATGACCCCACTGTATGTAATGTCCTCACACAGCAAGGAAAGCTGTGTAATAGATACTAAAATCTACTACAGGATAAGCTAGCTGTCTGGGAACCGGCTATCGCGGTGCATAAATTTTGTACACAGTGGACACTCTGGACACTGGCAACTACTACAATTACTAACAATGCCTAAGAACAGCAGTCAAAACAAAGTAACTGAAAACTTGTATCATGCAGGCTTTTGCCTTGAGGATGTTCATTTAAGTTGGTGAGAGTGCTCCTCTAGATAGAGCTAACTTAAACTCACTATCATGTAATATAACCACACTATCCAGGGAGTGAGACTCCAAAGAGAATAGAGGCCTCTAATGCACTATGAAAAATGACCAAAAATTAACACTTCTCTTTGGCTTCCTAATTTTATGACACCTGCACAGCAAATTTCAGAAAAATCCACCGGCAATTGCAGAAGCTGAAACCTTTTGAACAGAGAGACAGACATTTTCATTGGGACAGACATTTTGTTCCTCTATAGTATAACATAAGCTCTTCCCACACTTCAAGGGTTGAGCTAAAAATGAGCCTGCCCAAACAAAGTTGTTTATTTGGGCTTCAATACACTAGCATGTGCTGCAGTTGATCAGGATTTTCATGTGGACAAAATCATGGAATCACATGACATACAATACAAACTGTACAGTAAGCAAGGTCTTAAGAACATGTTTATCAAGTAATGTATTAAAGTGGTAAATTTTCGCCGGGAATAAAACCAGTGTATAAACCGTCAGCTGCTGGAAATCTTTGGCGGATGCGAACCACACAACAAGATGGTAAAACCATTCGGTCTCCTTTTCCTAGACGGCCAAACTGGCAGTAAACAAATCCACGGTATGCGTAATGCCTGTAGTTGGCATTTGATCTGTTTCTTTCTTCAGCCAGTTCATCTTCTCTAACGGCCATACTCACTCCCAAGACATTTGCGTTTAGACAAATATCATTAAAAGCCTCCGATAGAGTAACAAATCTACCAGCCCTCTTACCACAGCATTTGTTTTCCACTGCAGTTGGCATGGGGCGACATCTTTGGCATTTACACCAAGGAGGAATTTCGCCTGGTCCTCTGCTCTGTTCCCCAGATTCCTCATCTTCAGGTTCCATGATGTCGACAAGAAAATCTGGTTGTCTTCTTAGCAGCTCAATAGACATTGCCTCCAGCCTTTCCCTTGATAGAGATGACACGTAATTCTGAGATAGAGGAATAGAGAGAAGTACAGTGATTATTACAGCTTTCAGTAAATATTGTATCAATCAAACACAAAGAAATATTCAGTACAAACAGTACAGCCACAAACATATTACCGGTACCTCTTTGTTTTTACAAAGAACAAGTTAAATCCTAGAAAGTGTTATTTCAAAATGGCTGTGTAATGAAAGAATCTTTATCATCAACCAACATAATTTTCACAGAAGGATGGATTGAAACAAGCAAGTTTGATGGTATAGTATTGCCCAAAGTGCAATGCAGACTGCCATGTCCATAAACAGGGTTGGCTGATTTAAATCACTGATTTAAATCACTCGATTTTTTTTAACCAGAAAGCCAAAAGGTTCAGTGATTCATTGACGTATGGATATATGGTAACAAACATGAACTCAAAAAATCGATTCAAATAAAAAAATCTGATTTTTTGATCTTTAAAAAAATTTAAAAGAAAAGCCAACACTGTCCATAAACCAAGGTGTAGCATCTTGAAACCAAACCCATCTTCATTACTGTGCCACTAATCACTGAACTATCTCACCTTCTCGTAAGCTGTATGCAATAAATTACATTGGCAAAATGTTCTTCCACTAAGGACTGACTGCCTTTGATAGTGAGTGTCGAAGAGTGTAAGTGAACCAGATTTAAGCATAGGATCTTGGCAGTCCACACATATACGAGAGAAGCTCTGCAAAATATAACACTTACCCTTATGGACTCTTCATCTTTAGCTCTCCTTGCCATATGTTCTGTTTCCTCTGGCTCAGTATTCATTATAGGCACTGACATCTCTGTTTCAGATTCACTACTTGTTGAAGAATCCTATTATGATGAAAAAAAAATCATAACTGGGTAATAGTTACATTATCATAGTAACCTTAAAACAGAAAGGGTGAAGTCTAGTTCATGGCTGCAGAGGAACAGGGCAGCCCTGCAAATAAGAAACATTTTGTTGTACTGTTTAAAAGGAAGCCCTGCAAACAGAAGTTTTTTCTTGTACTTTCACATTGCAGCCTGCATATATAGTAAGAAGCATCTCCTTTGCTATTTGAAGGGCAGTCATGTGATAAGAAGCATATCGTGCACTATTCTCAGGGCAAACCTGCAAATAGTAAAAAGTGCTGCTTGTAATTTAAAAAAAAAAATAAGCAAGATAAGAAAAATTTATTCTGACCACCAGCTGAGGACTGTTGCATATTGCACTTGCATCCCAATCCACATCACCGCCAGAATGAAGGTATTGATTAAGTACCTACTTCCATGCCTTGGAAATAATCACTACGCAAAAATTTATCTTACTGTGTAATTTACAAGAGTATACATGTTTACATGATGTACTGGTTGCCATGTGCAATAGACCTATACATCAATTAGAGTCATATTCATACATAATTAGATACAGATTAGGGTTAGGATTACAGTCGGTTTAAGGAATTGTTGGGATAGGGTTGATGGGGGTAGGCTGTGCTTCTTTTCAAAGTAGCAGGGTAGCAACATTGACTATTCTACTCACCTCTCCATAGAAACACAGTGTCATTCTTTTAAATGTACAGTAGCAGGGAAAAACATGACCGACTCCACCCACTCCCAGCAGTCTTTACCACATAACACAGTTGCAACGTTGCCTATTCCACCCACTCTTGTAACATCAAAATTAGCAATATACGTAACTGCAGCAAAGGAGCCACTCTTGACACCACCTCGGGAAATGAGCTTAGCTGATCAATGTAGCAGAGTCAGGGTTCAAAATAAGCGGGTGCACAGGCGCGATTAGTGCTCCTGAGTGATTTGAAAGCGCCTGGTGACACCTAATTTTGGTACGTCCAGGCGATAGCTTTTGCCCAGGAATAGCGTCTGCTACAGTTGAATATTTCAGGAGATTGAACCATTTTTATGCTTTCTTTGTTGAGAAAAGGACAATGAAAGAGATGAAAAATTATCACAGAGTTACTCATTTGGAAATTTGCGTTAATGTGTTAGTGTGTACAAAGCAGGTAGTTACAAATTAACAATTTATAAGAAAACCCAAAATAATAAAATACAGAGTAACTCCTGGGTCACCAAAAGTAGCTCCTGGTACAGCCTGAAAGCCCATGGACCAGGAATTACTTTTGACAGAAAGTAGCTCCTGGTATTCGACTGCTTATTTTGACCCGAGCAGAGTAGCCCCTTAACATTAGCCCACTCCATTTGGACATGTATGGAAGAAGTACAGTATACAATTCATATTCCAATTATTTTCTGCTTAGCAAAGTAGTAGGTCACCAGACAACCTCAAATCCATAAAAAAGATGTACACAGCCCAGGCCTTAGGTTACGCCAAATATCTTCGGTGTGGAGCATAAAGCTTTTAATAATATTTGCATGAAATAAGCTTTAAATTGTCAGGATAACAGTAAATAATATGCCAGCTTCCATGGCGTACTGTTGGTAGGGCCTAGGCCTACAGTAAACTTCCTGAAGCAATGCATGCTGTACTGTATATCTTTGGCAAACAGAAAATAAGCTTGAACCCAAAATGAAGGCCCAATACCATAATGGAAAGTCCAACAGTTTTCACACAAATCTGTGGCGTATGAAACTTTTTGGCATATTGCGTGACTGTCAAATTCTATAAAATTTGCCGTACTGCTACTGGCCTGAGTGTAATGATGACGTTGGATTGTGGCATTAACAATACGTTGTGGATATTTGGCCGATCGTCGGTCACATAGCAATGGCGTTCTTGCTAATTTAACCGATCACAGTCAGTGACTTGAGAGATTCATCAAGACTCACAGGGGGAAATTATGTCTATTATGTCCATTATTATGTTTATTTTCATTATTATTTATTTATGCCCATGCATTTGATCAAAAACAGTGAAACCGCGCGAATTTTTAGTGCTTGATAATATTAGTAACTTTGACCTACAGTTCTATTGTTTTCAGTTTTTGGTAAAAGTTTATTCTTTCTATTATTTTTTTTTGTTATTGCAAAAAGTTTTTTTCTTTTTCTGAGAGGCAAATATGTTTCAGTAGCATGGTACTTTTGCAAAATGATTACTGTTTCTCTAAAATTCCAACACCCATCATGTCATATTTCATTTAAAATAAAATACATTGTTTGAAAGTTCACATAATTAGGCCTACAACTGTTTGACTTTTCTCTCCTCTTCCACACAAGTCAATGTGTAAAATTGTTTACCAGGAGATAGGCACTATATAAAATTTAGCCACTTGCTATCAATAAGCAGAATTTTACTAAATTTAACCATCATCACCAATCCCCCAGGACGATTTTGCCCCATACCTCAACATGCGCACGATAACTATTATCAAACAGGAAAATAATGACGTCCGTCATCTAGCCTCCCCCTCTCTTCCTGGTTGTAAGTTACCCCAATAAGATTACAAAATGGACCTCTGCGACGGTCACTTAAATAAGCAAAAATGCAGCCTCTATTTGACCAAAGATCGGGTAAAGAAGCTAGAGCGCCATCCCTCCCTGACCAACGATCGGTTAAATAAGCAGTAGTGCTGCGCTCATTTGACCGACAATCGGTCAAGTAAGCTTGAGCACAATCCTTCTTTGACCGACGATCGGTCACATAAGCAGAAGTGCAGCGCTCATTTGACCGACAATCAGTCAAATAGCTCCCACCTTAACAATAACGTTAGCCTAAACCCTATGTCAAATAAACAGTACGCCTGCAGAAACAAACAGTAAATTTACTGCTTGTAACGCACAGTTAGGCTTATTCTTTCTGAGACACGGGTGTAAATAAGATGGCATGGTATGGTCTCTCAATTCATTGCATGACATTGGGCCTAGGCTACTGTAGCCTAGTGTAATTTAGCCCTTGAACAGTGCTGTGTTTCTGTAGTGTTACACTCCTGCAGTGTAACGAAAACAGCACTGTTCAAGGTCTAGGCTACTGATAGGCTAGTGTAATTTGGCCTGTTTCTGTGGGGTACAGCATACAAAATTACACTTTCCACCATGAGCCCCATATTTGTCAGTTAGCCTATATCGTAATCATGAGTCGTTCTCAAAAAAACTTAGCCTAGTATGGAATTGAACGACGTAGCCAATTAATTTTGGGAGTGTTTTCGCGTTGCGGGGTATTCTATAGTTACTCCAATTTGTCAGTCACGTAGTATTCTGCAATTACTCTCTCGAGTCCTAATGTTATACAGGTTTTACAGAAATTATGATGGCTTACTTAGGCCTAGCCTAGGGCAGCTAGCCTAGGCTCAACGTAATTTTCGTAAGGCTAGCCTGTCGTCTTTAGGCCCTAGAAGGCTATGATTTTTTTTTTTGTAAGCCGCCGTAACGTTAGACCTAACTTACTAGATAATGATTTTGATGGAGGTCAGTAAAAGCGAACCTATTACGGTGAAGAAATGGAAACTCGCTACTTGCAAAACCAACATGTTTTATGGCTTACCGGGGGTGGTTGATTTAAGCAGTTTCCCTTCTCCGTGCCACATCTACAATGAGAGCTGCAGAAGTTGTCCGTGCAAAAACGGCCTCCGCTGCGAGACTTCTTCCGCTGGCAGGTTGACACAAACGCAAACTGACGGTTCTGAAGTGTAACCGCTAGCATCTGCTTCTCCTTCCAACATTTTGAAACTGATTAAATAAGGATAGCCTACTCGAAATGAAACACTCACTAGCCAGGCCTACAGATGATCAGTTTTGTACTTTTTAGCGGAATCGGTATCACAATTGTCCAGCATAAGCTGCCGTGGTAACTATATGTATTGATCAATTGATCCATCGATCAGAACCATTACAAGTGGAAACGATACAAAATTGCCCATGCCAGAAGAAAAAGTAAAGGATTACAAATTCAGAACACAAATTGTAAAATATCTTGCAAATAGAAAATTAAAAATTTTAAAAATGTAAGAAATATTTTTCAACCAAATTTAATTTCAAAAAATTATTTTAAATAAGAATACAAATACTCGTTAATAGTAATATTTCCAATATCAATCTCACACTGAGGGTAAATGTCTCGTTTGGTATGACGTATTCATTTCGGGAGTACGCCACTACTGAGCTCCTTTAAATTCTCCAAACTTTTATACAAAAAACCTTTCAATACATTCACATCATATTTCCCCCGAATTAAACCCAACCACTGGTATTTGTCCACAGTAGTTCATGAGAGAGGCCAATAAAGACTTGACTAACTGCGCAGGAGGTCGACAATCTTGACTAGCCTCATCAACAGAAAATTCAAATACCTCATCTCGGGTCATTGATTCTAAGACCTCAATAGCTGAACGTATGGACAAGTTACTTGTCACATTTTCAAAAGCAGTTTGACTTATCATGTAACAATTTACAAAATCGTCAACTAATTTGCCAGGATCACCTTGAGAAATAAAGCATTTTGGCTCTGTGTGGCCTGGCACGTTTGAACAAACACTTTTACTTAACAACTTATGTTGTCCCAAAAATTTTAGTTTTGTTCCATTGAACTGTAAGACATCGTCTTTATCTAGATGTTTCAATATCGTAAGTTATACGATAGGGATAAAATTGATCTTGTTTGCTAATACATACACAAATCTCTTGCAGTCTATCAAAAATGGTAGGTGGCAATTCATATACACCTCCAGGGTAACGATATGTAACGTGCTGCT
>WURT03654007.1:5809-18788 GCA_009936505.3 Holothuria glaberrima
AGATTTTAACCTTATGTGTTATAGGTAATAGTAGCAGTGTGAGCACTGAGCAATAGCTAGCAGTGGCTGTACGGGCCTGGTCATGGGCTCGAACTAGGCATTTGTGATATGCCAATGACGTTTCGAATGATTACCCTATTGTTACGTTACGCACCCACAGAAGCCGGATTTTCAATCCGAGGGTGTGAATTTCATTTTGACAACCATCGAGTTTAGCGACCTATGAGAGTGTAGAAATTTTCTCTTCTTTCTCTTCAACCCGGAAAGTATACCTCTACCCCTCCCGGATTGGTGCCTGCTACGTTACGCTAGGTAGAAAAGCTTCTTTTCGGGCAAACCCGTGAAAGCAAATTAAATTCAATTTTACGCTTTGCCATTGAAAAATCCCTGTGGGCTTGTGTTGACGCCTCGTGCACATTACTATAGTGAAGTAAAACTAAACAACTATAAACTTTAAATAACCAGTCATATAAAATTAATGCATCCTCTTCAAGTCTTAGGTGAAGCATTAAATGTTATGATGCATCGCATTCAATGGTGTATGAGCTCCATTAGCAGCCAAAGCAACGCATTTTACAGATGTACCGACACCGGCGCGTCTCCAAGACAACGTCATACCACTTGGCAAAGTAAACGGTGTTGGGATGTCCCATAACAACAGCCTGTTCTGTGGATCCTCCATTTGGCTCATTTATCTTCCATGCCAGGAAATCTGAGGATGTTCCATCTGTCCACACAAATGTTCCTTCTTCCTCTTGGTCCGTCAGACCAGTCCATATTTCATGACCTGATCCGGTCGGCTGAAAGAGAAATTAAGAATTTATAAGAATTAATATATTTGTCATAAAATGGAAACAGATGTTAAAATCAATTGTGTCAAAATGTTTTGAATCATTTTCTTTATTATTACTATTATTACATATTATTATTACTATAGTTGTCATTTTTCAGCGCGCCATCTTCTTTGACCTGTAACCCAAAAGATTAGTTCAGGAAAGTAAGACTACTTTTCAATATTCATTATAAAAAAGAACATATATCAAGATAAATTATGTCAAAAATATATTTAATGATTATTGCTTTATAAAATTATAATGTTGGCAGCCATGTTGTCATTCTGAATGAGTGAGGCCCAAAATAATTACTGTTGCCACTTGAATTCATGATTAGGGGACCATTAGGTCTCCAAAAATAATGGGTTATTGGATCCGAGGAAGTTGCCCGTAAAGTGCCTCTGTCTCATAATCTATTACAAAATAGCCTTAAAGGCCTACATCATTCGTGAAGATTAGATAATTGCATAACAATAAGCATGAACGTCAACAGCGTCTCACAAGTACGAGTGGGGTGGGGTGAGGGGCGTTACCTTGACCAAAATAAGTCAAGTGCACATCGCGAAGCCCAAGAAGCCCGCTTAGGGGCCCCGGAAAAAATGTAGACATCAGAAGATCTGAGGTGTAATCTTAGGCATTTGCCGTCATATCAATCATTAAACGGCAGTTTCCACCATTTCCAAGCTGATTTTATTAAATTGGCTATTATGTAAGCTATGGAATCAAACAAGTACCTGTTATATCTATTTGTTGGTTCTGGAAAATGTAGGGGACAAACGATATGATATCCCCCTCTTTCAAAAGGGGGGATATGTCCCCGTCTCCCACCTGTTGAAACCCATGACAATAAGTGTGCGGAACTGCTTTCAATTGGGGGATGAGTCTTTGTGCCCCGCAATCTGAATGCAAAAGTGTCACACGTATGCCAGAAAAATATTGCAAATAGTCTGCCCGCATACGACTATACGTGACATTACTTACATCGGTACTATCTGTGTACGACTTGAACATGTTTGAAACGAATTCATTTTCTTCCTTCGAATGTATCGACACTAAGTTAGCGAATGTGTAGCCGCTTCCATACGACTGACAATTGTAGTTAGCTTCTTGCCAAGAGACGCGCTGTCCAAAAAATCTGGGAAAAGTAAGTTTTAAAAATTAATGGTAAATAGGTATCACAGTTTAATTTCATGCTGCAGCAGGAAGATGTCCAAGAAACACCCCATACAAGAAGGACTGTTTCAGTTTTGTTACACGGTAACGAAATGCTTGCAAACGTAGTAGTGTATTATGGTTCAATTTTAAACCAAGGAGGTGGCATTATAGACCCTGTGCAAATATGCTTTGCATTGTTATCGCAGAGTTGTAGACTTGAGTCATTTGACTTGGACTCGGGTTGCTATTTTGTGCCGTGACTTGTGACTTGACTGGCAAATACTAGCAAACACTTGCGACTTGACTTGGACTGCTAAAAATGACTTTCACTAAAGTAAGTCCTAAACTCATCGAGCCACCCTTTACAACTTAAACAAAATCCAAAATCCATTGACGATTGCGTGAATAAAAAATCCGAGATCTTGCTTCGATCAACCGCCGGTCGTTGATTCTGAACTAACCTGACTAGGAAAAGTTGTGTAAAGCGCCATGGTAAGTCACAGTCTGGCTGGGTTAATAATTGCAACTCTCCTCGATTCTGTCAATTTGCTATTAGGACACAGGCTTTCCTTGCACGTACCCCCCCCCCCACCCCCAACTGAAGGTATGTTCAGTCACAGAGGAATAATCATGACGCACAACAGGGCGAAGTAGGGTAACAGTATGCTTTCCAGTCTAATATATTAGAAATAAAAACATTTCGAGTAAAAATAGATTATGTCTATTGTTTCCGACAAAACAGACCTAGTTCCAAAGCTATTGCACTCAGTTACGGTATACAGGGCACGCACGTAGTCGTAGGCAGCGGTGGCAGAAGAGTCAGTAGCCCCATCCCGGTGATTTTCAAGCAACTTTCAAAACATCGAGCTGTATAAACTTCCGAGATGTAAAAAATGAAGATTGCTTACATGCAACTTGAAAGGCTAGGAAAGTGTTGTTCCCGGCAAAATGAGATATGTGCATAGCAAAGTAGGGCAAAGGGGACAACCACCCCTCTTGAGTTTAATCTGTTCATATTTTTCTATTTCTCATACCGCTGAAAACGTCTTCAAATGCAATTTTCTCAGTGCACTTGATGCACACCCATCACGAGTGCTTGTTTTTCAATTAGTACTTCCTGATGGACAATTTTGAAGAGACCCCTGGAAGACCTCACCGTCACCCATCCTACTCTCCACCATCTTGCCCTTTGCAACATCATTTGCAATCGACTGTTAGTTGTTGGACGGAGAAAAGCTATTATTCAAAAATAAAAGTCTAACTGTAATGTGGACTGTTTACAGTAGTGTCCATGCAATGTCATTTGAAGAAGCTTAAATGCATCCTGCAAGTTCTAAAGCCGAAGATTTTAAGTATCCCTTAGCTTTCGGGCTTCTCTCCTTCGATCCCCACCGAGAAGTTCCCCCTGAACCCCACCAGGGGCTCTGAAGTAGGCCTCTGCATTCCACTCCATCCCACTCATCTTTTAAAGTTGGGAAAATAGTGTTTGAAGTTTAGAATCCCAACCAGAGGAATTCCCACACGATATAGAATAAGTTCAAGTAAGAAATTCGTCTTGAAG
This sequence comes from Holothuria glaberrima, assembly GCA_009936505.3. Classification (NCBI taxonomy): domain Eukaryota; kingdom Metazoa; phylum Echinodermata; class Holothuroidea; order Aspidochirotida; family Holothuriidae; genus Holothuria; species Holothuria glaberrima. The sequence goes on from WURT03654007.1 coordinate 9,359, forward strand.
TTGTGACTTTTATTTTCTTTTCATCAAGTTCGAAATGCAAATTTGCGGCAGACCTAAGCTGACGCCTGATTGCTTATGAGAGGGGACAAGTTTGTGACTTCACTTCTATCTGTGCAAAGAGGCTCGTGACTTAATTTGTGCTGAGAACAAATGCCTCTTGACTTGACTTAAGAAACTTTGCTTCTTGACTTGACTTGTGATGGGATGTGACTTGATTTGACCTGTGACTGAACCAAAAGACTTGCGACTTTGACTTGGACTTGTGAAGAATGACTTGTGACTTGACTTGCAAGAAATTATTTGCTACCATCTCTGTTCTATCTCTTAAGTATCATCTTTCATTGTGGCTTTTTCCGTGTCATTTGAAATTAAGTGTTTTCAGAAAAGTTAGAGCGTGTTCGGCAGAGAACTAAAAACAAGAACTTAAAATGTTTAGAGCAACTAGGAAATTCATATCATTCAAGCATTTCATATTCGGTGTGTATTTATTTAGCTTGCAAAATAGTCATTTATCTCAGAAGTCTTTCGAGCTATTAGAGAAGTTAGAGGCAACTGGCCAGCTGACGCCCCTAACGACTGGGACTTAAGAAAAACACGTTTTTGAAGCTGTCCAGGGTATTTCTTTGATAACTGTTGCAAGCAAGAGAGGTGATTCGTTCACAATATGGCGGGGGACACGGTCCCATTTTCAAATAATTTACTATCTGAAAAATCAAAGTCAATGGAAGGTTTCTCAAATGTTGAGGACATGTCCCCCTGTCCCCCGGGATCGCCGCCATGGCTATTTGAGGGCTCTTCTTGAATGCTCGTATCAAACTAGGACCATGTGGCAACTCGTTTTTGGTGCAATTTCAGGTTTCCAATAGCAGTTGGGATAGCCTTCAAGACTTCTTAAAATATTTTGTTAAAGCTGCTCAAGACCGTTTTTGCTTGCCATATCGCAAGGCTATATGTGGGCTTCGCGTTAGCCCAGCGTCCTTTCAGGGCTTTAACTCCTTTTGTGAGTAGTTTCAGTATATCGACTGTATTTTGAAATAGCCTTAGGACCCCTTTTATAGAAACTGCTAAGGTGCCAAAACAATTGCGATCGGGTTGCCTAAGTGTAGGACCATGGCCACTTCTTCCTTGCCTGCATAGCGGCCCTCTGGCTGTCGCCCCTTAAGCTGCCTTAGCGATAAGCTGAACGAAAAAAATCTTTCACTTTTCGTGCTACTTCCTCCTCTGGTATCTTCCAACTGTTTAGGTGGACATCTTGATCATTTTGGCTACCCCACCCAATTGGAACGTTTGGGAAGTAACATAATTATAGAGATCTGTAATTCCTTGTGATGCTACCACTAGAGTAGAAAGACAAGGATAAAAGGGTCACTTAATCAACAACTCTACCATCACGCATCATCATGATCTCTTTAACCCCCTTACCTCCCTCCCCTGACCCCCCTTTGGACCCGCTCACCTCCCCCTTTCAATTAAGCCGAAATCCTACTGGCCCTCAAACGCACTAAAACACTACCCCTGACACGGACGGCATTCCCTTTAAGACTCCCAGGCTCGCCCATCCCCTCCTCACCCACCTAGCCCGTCTTTAGACCGCCTGCCTCACTCTAGGCTATTTCCCTCGCGCCTGGAAAATTGCCAGGCTCACGATGATTCACAAATCTGGCAAAGACCAAACCAATCCCATAACCCATAGCCCCATCTTCCTCCTTTAGTACCCTAGGAAAAACCCCGGAACAGCTTATCAGAAACAGAATGTACCCCTCCTCGAGACCAGAGGGTACTTTTCCACCTACCAAGCAGGCTTCAGAACTAAACGGTCTACTACAGACCAACTGACTTATTACACACAGACGGTCTATGAGGCCTTTAACAAAAACCAACTTACTTTGGCAGCCTTTCTCGATGTCGAAAAAGCCTTCGACGCCGTATGGCATAATGGACTCAGACACAAACACTCTGCCCCCAACCTTCCCGACCCCATCAGCAGACTTCTTTCAAACTTCCTTACAGATAGACGGACCTTTAAGGACATCAATGGGTATGGCCCTGACTCCTACATTCCCAAAGCGGGTGTTCCCCAGGGTTCTGTGCTCAGCCCCTTCCTTTTCACCATCTACACCAACGACATTCCCCATCCCCACCCGCCTCATCAAAATTTCCTAGTTTGCTGAAGACCTAGCCATACGGACTGCCAGCGGACGCCATCACAAAGCACTACACCGACTTCAACATTACTTGGATACACTTGAGGACTGTTGTAACCTCTGGCGTATTAACCTAAACCCCCAGAAGACTACCTTTACCCTCCACCACCCCAACACACTAAACGACTCCCGGTCGACCCCATTTACATCCAAGACCACCCGTTGTACCCACCAAAAGTGCCAAATTCCTCGGACTGACTCGTAACCTGCCCTTAACTGGACCACCCATTTCCAGGACATACACAGACGAGCCTCTTACCGCACCGGTGGTGGCCAGAGGCAGGGGGTTCCCACCCGGACACACACGTTAACATCTACAAGCAATTTATCAGACCACTTTTTGACTACGGATGCCCAGCCACTCTTACTCTCACCAAGACCTCACTGCTCAAACTCCCAACCCTACAAAACTCCGCCCTCATTGCCGCCCTCCACCTGCCCCGCTCAACGTCAGCAACTTACGTACACGACTTGACCGACACTCCCACGATTCACAACCGCCTCCACTCCCTAGATTCCAGCTACTGCCATCCCAAAAGAATCAAAAACAAGTCCAAACTCAAAAAACCCCCGTGTTCCACCCCAATCTTTCTCGGTCTCCATCCTAACTCGGCCCTGAACCACGGACCTCTTCGCTCTTCTCCTTGCTGACCTTTTTTCTGCTTCGACCACGGAACTCCTCGCTCCAGCCTTCTGACCCCCATTCCGCTCTGACTTTTTTTTTGTGGCCTTGACGAGCTGACGAGCCCCGTTTGGTTTCCACGCCACACGTACACACTCACACAACACATCTCTTTCACCCCCACTCACCACTCTCCCATACCACATTTCATACCTCTACCACACTGCTCTCTACCTACATTTTCAACACACACCACATCATACATATGCATCTCAAAACATGTCATCTAGCGATCTAGACAATTCCTACAACATCCACTTTGTGCTCCCACATCCTGACAAGTCCTCGCACAATTACTCCTTCCCACACCTCCACTTCTCACACCACGTTCAACTATTACTGAAACTGGCTTAATAATCTTAGCCCCCCCCCCCCGTCTTTTGGAATCTTTGCGCCAAATTGACCCCACCCAAATTCTCTACAAATTTGAGCAAAATTTCATCAGAAGTCCGCACACTGTCTCTCCAGTTCTAGTTCTAGTCTTTGCCATGAAACCACTTTGCCCACAAAGTTCTGCGGAACTAGGCGGGGCCAAGGTCCAAAGAAAGAAAGGGTCGTCCCCTGGGCGGCGCTTGAAACTCTATCTACGTCACTGGGTACAATGTTGGTATAAATAAGGATACCATGACCACAATTGTTAACTGTTATATATATATATATATATACCTATAGCAGTATTTGTTAAAGAGAGTCCAAAATGGCGGACATCCAGACGAGCACGAGTCCATCGAACCACTGCTGAGGTGATGGATACAGGAGACCAACAAGAAAGCCTTAAACACTGAAAAAGCCATGCTGAAATCAGAAGAAACGGTATTTTGATTATAACTTGTCCACCAAAAAATGTGTTTATGTAATCTGTTTATATACTCATTCATATTTTCCAAAACAAATCACGTCATGGCTGGTTTGCCAAAGAGTTGATAGGACATGCTTGCACTTCCACCACAGCGAATACTACTAGATTCTTACTAGTCTGCTTTCTGCTTACCTTCATAGCAGGTGTCGAATATGTACTCCTCTTTTACGTACATACTCTATCGTTGGTATTGCGAGTGCAGTCAGTGTGGGTGCAAAAGCAATACATGTCCGCCGGGCGGGCAAACTTTCTGCTTCCAATCGCGCTGACGTTTACTCGTGCAAGACGTAACATGAACTCATATGTTTTTGCGCATGTTCTGTGCTAACAAGTGTCTACAGTGACGCAACTGTGAATGGTCTAATAAGTCCCCTTCTTCTTTCTTCTTTTGGTTCCTGTACAAACGCCAGTAAGGCTATCCCGTACATTTACTAAGGCTGGGCGAGCCGGAAGATGATAAAAAAGACTATCTACACTGATTAAGGTCTATGGTCAGAAGCTGGCTTTTAAAAATATCAACTGATGGAGCACAGCAAACTTGCTCAGGTAATATGTTCCAAATGGGTATAGTCAGTGGGTAAAGTAGTTTTTGATAACTAAGTTTGTTTGTGGAAAAGTAGTGGTACAACTCCTACCACTAATGTACGACGAGTAGCCGGTCGAGCACAATGGTAAGGGTCAATAAGAAGATTAGCCACGTTATAAGGTAACAGACCATGTGTTTCTTTATACATGACTAGGAGACGAGCCCTGAGTCATCGAGTCTGGAATCTCCTCCATTTGATTTCTTTGATCATTTCAGAAAAGCTAGACGATTTAAATTATTAAAAATAAATCTGGCAGCACGCCTCTGGACCTTCTCAATGGTATCCTTTTCAGATTGAGGACAGGGATTCCAAACAGAACTACAATGGTCTAGAATGAGCCGAACAAGAGCAAAATAAGTTGTCATCTCAATTGTCTTGTGGCACTGAGACTCTGGTAATCTCCCCAACATAAACGGATTTAATAATCCACATTACCTTTAGTTAGGAAAATTATTGAAAAACTATTGACCAACTAGCAAATCTGCAACATTCACATTACTTACGTTTTCAGGAGCAAGCGTTTGAAGCATTCCATAAAAAACTATCGATCAAATAGCAATCCATGCAGTATTCACGTTACTTATGTTCACTGTATATCGTCAGAAAATTAATGTCAACTTTTTCCGTTTTTCTATTTCTTACAGGGAGTGCTCTGATCCACAAGCCTACTGAGGTTTTTAGAGTACTTCCTTTCGTAAATTGCATGCAGCTTTCAACTTGTCACATTACTTGCAAATATGATATATATATATATATATATACATAGTTAAACAGAAAAGTTCCACGTATACTCGAAAGTAACAATAAAATAAAGAATGGAATGCAATAAAGAGCATAACTGGTTGATTTTCGGAGTACAAAAGCTACAACATGTATTTCGAAATTTTCGGTCCCCTGGGACCTTCGTCAGCAAGATCTTAAGGCAAAATGCATACAATAATTATTTAAGTGAAGGACAGAAGACATCACAGTTATTGCACAAAAAGCTGTATATATATATACACATATATAGCTAGAGAGACGTAGCCACTTTAATATGAATGAGTGAATCAAGGCTACATTAAATAGTCGCATGGAGACCTTATAGGCTATTTACCCCTAACATAGAGCAATTGTCTCATACCTGTATACTGAAAGAGGATATAATTATATGAATGGAAAACAGCCTCAAGCAGGATTCGAACAAGTCAAATTTTGTACAAAATTACGGTTCGTACCCCTACGGACTGGATTGTTTTTAAGGGCGGTGGGGCAACTTCCATGGTTACATGGGTTAAGCATAATTATGGGCTTAATTTGAATGCCCTGAATATGTATTTGAATATAATACATACCTGTGTGCCTTAGCGTCTCATTAATAACCAGACATATGTACGATGGGCGCGAAGCGCGCCAAAATTCGAGAAAATTTGAAAAAATGAGAGGGTATGGAAGGCATGCCGTCCCCATCAACCAAAGTAGTAGGGATCATGTCGTATGGGTCTCCATGCAGATATAAGCAAATATTGCGAGTTTTGCAAAATACTTAATGTACTCCTTCCTCCCTAACCAAATTATTGGAGGGGCTGTTTCTCACACATACACCAATTTTAGAAAATTTAAACTGCAGTTGACCATTTCTACAGGAAGACTGAACAAAAGTAAATTATAGGGGAAGTGTATTGATCACCGAACATGCACATTGCGATCTGAGTACTGTGTGCGCGGAGCGCGGCGGAAAACACCGTTCATCGTGACTTTCAAGTCATTACACAAACGTCAGCAATTATTACGATTTTTGCAAAAATATCACAGATATTCAGTTCCCCCTCCCCCTTAACCAAATTATTAGAGGGGGCTATGTCTCACACTCACAATAAAAGCAAACATAATGGGCGTTGACGAAATATTAGGGGGTCTTTAGGTGGTCCTTCCCCAACCAAATTATTAATATGACCTCGTAGGGCCCCCACCCTCCCTCCCCTGATAGTTACCCGTACATGGATGTACAGTTCAGAGGTATACTCATGTACATCACACTGATGCTGACACGAATCTATGCAACGAGAATATGTTCAAACAGGGAACTGTCAAGTTAGAGTGACAGCTCCCTGGTTCAAGTGTATACATTAAACCAGATAAATGATATAAATCTATCACGTTTCCATTCATCCGTTTTGTGTGTGGGGGTACATTTGTAGCGGACCTTTGGGGCATGTCCGAGTGCGATGACCGTTCTTCTGTTCGTTAGAAAACGTGGCCTTCGTATTAGGTGCCGACAAAGTTTGTGTCTTCATTCACGCACATACTTGTTGGTATTACCAGGGAGCTGCCACTCTGCAGCTCCCTGTTGTTACGAGTGCAGCCAATATTTGTGCTGGAGGTTATCCAAGTCCACAGGCTGGGTAACCGAAATGTGGAGTAAGAATTATTGGGTGAGGAATAGCTATAACGGGATAAAGGGGTTTGTGTGACACTGCCAATAGTATAGTCTTGCTAAAAACCGTATTATTAGTTATACACAGTGCCACTTTCATTGGGAACTACTATGAAGACGCCCCGAACTTGTATTCACATTTCTGTTAGTAATGAACGAAATTCTCTAGTACATACAGTTTATTTGACAAGCGCCTTCTTTTGTAAACATCATGCGAGAAGTGAACATTTTTCTAACGTCTCAACCAAGACTACTAGCACAGAATTAACATAGGCCTGTTAAAGGTAGTAACTGGGGTCATCCCACGAGACCGAAGGTTCACGAGACCGAAGGTCCGGGAGACCGAAAATCAAATAGGGTTCACGAGACCGAAATGTTTAAAGGTTCGCGAGACCGAAATATTTCAAGGTTCGCGAGACCGAAATGTTTAAAGGTTCGCGAGACCGAAGATGAGGAAAAGTTTGCGAGACCGAAAATGGGAAAAGGTTCGCGCAACCCGACAACTTAACAAAAAGTCCTTAGAAGTATCATTCCGCCGTACTGCTACGCTCCGCGTAAAGTAATGCTGGGGTTCACTCTGGTATTTACCTTTTGCATAGTGCCTTACCCTTGCAGTACCACCCTACTGGTATTTAACTTACACCCCCATTGTCCATTGAGAACCACTGATGAGGACGGTACTGTGACCATGACGAGTGATTGATTTAGCTCATACCAGTATATCACTATCCTTCTTATTTTGTCAACAATAGATTAAACGGATCTCCTGTCTACAGGCCTGATTTTGATCAAACTTGGTCACAATGATCACCTAGTGATTGGTCACCTGGGGTGTTCACAAAGTTGAGGTCAAAGGTTATCTAGGGATCAATTTTAACCATTTTGTTAAAATACTCAAACGGATTATTTACCTATAATTTAGGTTGGATTAACATGAAACACTGTTACAAAGACTTTCAAGAAATTACATTTTGTGATTTTGAAAAATTTACATCTTTGTAGTCTAAAATTGATGTCATTTTTTGCTTCAATGCAGAAATAGTTGAAACATGTCTATCGGGTAGTCATATTGGCCAATATAAGGAGAAATTTGTGCAAACTGATGTTTATCTATAAATACTTCTGTGGAGTAAAAATGTCACAACTGCAGAAGAGAAAATATCACACGGCCCAAAGAAGTACTTTTGTAAAAAATATCTTTATTCTGCTTCATACACATAATGATTGTGAAAAATATTCCGGTAATTGCATTTTCGTACTTCAAACAAAGTTAAAATAGTACATTAGTGCAAAGAGGACTCATCTTTTTCATGAAATAGCAGAACGATGACATTTGTGGAGAGTGAAAGCAACACATTTGCAAAAATTTGTCAATAATCAGTTCAACGAGACTTTTGGCCAACAATCTGGCAATATTTTGTTGTAAACGAATATTAGAATCAGCATCCAGAGCAATTATGAAAAAGCGGTTGGACTATGTACAAATAAATGTAGGACTTGCTATGAAGGGTAAAGGCAAATAACCCTCATAGACACTATATGTTATTAAATGATCTTTTGGGCTATGTACAAATAAATGTAGGACTTGCTATGAAGGATAAAGGCAAACAACCCTCATACACAATGCACTTAAATGATCTGAGAAGTTGGTCAGTATTATCACTGATCTGGTGTACACACAGGGTGTTCAGGAATACGAAGTCAAAGGTCATCTTCGTGATCAGTTTTGAAAATTTGTGAAGTGGTCAAAATGCTCCTTTTCATGCAGATTAAATGGAGTATACATGATATTTTTCCAGAACCATCATTGACCATCGGTACTTATGGGGTACTCAGGAATCTCAGGTCGAAAGTCATCTAAAGGTCATTTGGGCCCAAAATGACCATTTTAGGTGTCAAACAGTAAAAATGCTTTTACTCCTACAGATTAAATTGAATGGTCATGATAGTTGGGTTAATGCAACTATTTAAGTTCTATTTTCTATGTTTCTATTTTTCTATGTTTGTATAGACGGCAATATTTGCCAGAGAGTGGTCACTCTTAACAATATAGTTATCATATATACAGGAAACAAATCTAGTATAAGCTTCCGAACTATCTGACCATTGATTCCCTAGTCTTGTCTCATCCCCTAAAGCAAGAATATTTGTATGCTGCTGACAAGAAGAAACCAATAAAGTAAACAAACGAAAAAAATTTTCCGGAAAATGTTTATTGTTTCACATGACTGGAAGGTTTAAAAATATGATCCAACAGCTTTCTTTCGATAAAGATTAGTTAAAGGGAAATATTGCGTTTCTCCGACTTTTTATTGAATCTAGCCTGTTATACATACGATCAGGTCCCTATCGATGAAAGAGGCGTAACCGGAAAAACATTTCCAGCCGGTGTGCACTAATTAACGAGTAATTAACCTTTTTGTAACAGCTGACAAATTTGTTCACCCAATGAACGCAAAAGCACACCTTCGTCACCCCGACTTGAAATCTACCAATCAAATCAATTTATCACGTTACGTCAGACAATAACAAACGCCTTCTACAGCATGTGCAAAATGTCCGTAAAATACGAACGAACTACTGGAGAATCGTTACTTCACTGTCCGTATTGAACTAACTACAGTTGGTATACTAAGGGGGTCTTATAACTTCCCCGCTATTCTAATTTCTATACACAAAAAA
>WURT03654018.1:0-38574 GCA_009936505.3 Holothuria glaberrima
TACTCGGCAGATAAGAGTCCTGTGTGAACTTGCTCATAATCGGATTCTAGTCGTACAGTATATTTCTAGGACTGACACAATCGCAATAGACATCATCATGTAGCCTGGAGACATACATATTTGGCGTGTATTAAAATATTTTTCTCGGTCTGTAATTTCATTTGGGGAAGGGGCAAATGGGGGCGAGTTTCAACCGGGGAGGGGACTTCCGCCCCTGCCCCCCGCTAGCTTCGCTACTGCCAACAGTAAACCATGGGTAACAAAAGAGAAGAGGATATTAATTAAACAGAAACAAGAAGCATTTAAATCAAATGATCTCATCACACTAATATTAAAGCAAAGAGAAATCAAGCAAGACACTAAACGCCCGCAAATATTTATATGGAAAGAAACTTAAAAGAAACATTCCAGTCGAATGATAACTCTGCGGCTTGGGAAGTTATGGTATTAATTACTGGCCATAAATGTAAACATTCTGTGAATACTGATGTATCCAAACACTTTGTAAATGAGCTTAATGATTTTTACTCCACGTTTGATGCAATAGATTTTAATGATGAACAATCTTCTCTCAGTGCAATGGTGAATAATGAGTGCAATATAACTAATCAAATTAATTGTTTTTAATAAAATTGATGTATATAATTTATTTTGTTAAGTAAAAGTAAACAAATTATGTGGTCTAGATAATATTACAGATAAGGTCATACAAACAAGCCCATTTCAACTAGCTCCGATATTTACTAAGATTTTTCAAGTGTCAATTAATTTTGGTGATATCCCTTTATTCTGGAAGACTTCTTCAATTACTCCAGTGCCCAAGTCAAAAGTTGTCACATCTTTAAATGACCATCGTCCTGTTGCCTTACCTCTACTATCATGAAATGTTTTGAAAAACTTATTTTGTGGCTTTCATTGAAGGGAAAATGTTATAATGGGTCCAATATAATTTGCACCAAGCAAAGCGAGGTGTTGATGAAGCGGTACTATTATATCTTATTTATCTTATTTATTAATCAATAAGTTACTGCTTCCAGGTGTTAATTGTAAATTGGCATTGTAGATTTTAAGCTACCTAAGAGATGCTCAATTGAAAGGTTTATACTCTGATAAAGGTCTTTCGTACTGGTGCACTTCAAGGTTGATGTTTATTACCTGTTTTGTCTTGTCTTTATATCAATGGTTACAGATGTATTGATCAAAATTGTTCAATTATTAAATATGCAGATAATACGGTTATGACGGGTTACTTATTCAATGACACTTTAGATTCCTACGACCATGAAATCCAAAAATTTTGTTAACTGGTGTAAAAGAAATCACTTAGTTGTTAATGTGAAGAAAACAAAAGAAGTATTATTCGATTTTAGGAAAAGAACGTGTCATAATTCAATCACCATAATGTTAAGTTAAGCAAATTAGAGGCTCACCAAAGACTTTATCCTCAGAAAGTTGAACAAGTTTCATTTAGATACTACAATGTAATTTTTTAATCATTCCGTTTTTCAGAGCACTTTAACTTTTAAAATTATTTGTTTTTATGGGTTGCTATTTAATGAATCAAAAAAAGGAAATCGACAAAGTTATTTAATTGGCTGATGTATATGTGGCAACAAATAATTGTTTCCCACTCTTTCTTTTATCTTTACAGATTTTATCTAACGCAAAACTTCTAAAATTTTAAAAGACCTATCTCATCTGCTTTTCCTTTCATATAATTTCTGCCTATCAGGTAAAAGAATAAGCGAGTTCGCTAATTCGTTGCCGCATGGAATTGTGGGATACACGTGGGATAAACAAACCGAGCTCAGCACATAGTGTACTGGGTGTCCTATTTTCTTGCGTTACCATTTTTCGTGCAGTATATACATGTACCAGTTAGTCTAAGTGTGGCCAGCCAAATTGAATGAAAATAGGGGTCTGTATCCCGCTTTTCGGCAGGCTAAAATACCAATTTTTACACCCAAGAAGCAGTTTATATGTAATCCACTGCACGAAACCACACCTAAGGACCCTCTTTACATTTGTAATAGGTTGATACAGGATGATTCGACAAATAACTCACGTGAACTCAAATTTTGGAAGACGTGTTGTAGGTACGGGTGTGTTTTGTTTATCCCGACGATTTGGACGATGTGCGCGTGTGCACACGAATTATCGAACTCGCTTATTCGCGTGCGCAGGGGGGACACTAATAGATAAAGGTTTTCCTTTGTACCGCACTCTGTTTCGATTTATAACAACAATGCAACCCGTTAATGTGTTTATCACTGCTCTTAAATTCGGCTTTTAGTCTTCTCTTTTTTTGGTAATTGGTATTTTTACATTTATTTTGCTGTTGAATGTTGTAAGTTCTGCTGCCACGAAGGCACTTTTCCATTTTATGTGGACAATAAAGTGTATCTTATCTTATCTCATCTTATCTCATCTCATCTCATCTCATCTCATCTCATCTCATCTCATCTCATCTCATCTCATCTCTTATCTTATCTATACTTCCCTATGTTAAATCAAACCATTTCTTAAAAGCCATGAAACTATACGTGCCGAAATTTGTGAGAAACAGTGTTTGTATGTCAGTGTGGGTGAGTGTAGGTGTGGGGTCAGGGTGGGGGTAATTGTTTTTTAAGCAAACGTTACTTTGTGAGAAATTGAAGTGAATGTAAACGTATATTCACAATTCTGGGAGATACATTCCTCCATCCAATACAATTTCAGCCTGTGCAAGATAAAACCACAGCATTTCGTGAGCAATATATGCAAGGTGTATTGAACCAGGATTTCCAGACGAAAAGGAGGATAGGGGTTACATATAATATAGAAGTCTAAAACCATTGCAATCATTTTAAGTCAACCTCTTGATATCTAAAGGAATGATATGCACTGGATTGTACATCGGCCCGACCTGCCCGATGAACTGCATGGTCCAGCCATCACCATGAGTCACTTAACGTAATGTCCGACTAACAAGAAAGAACAAGTACTATGCAATTGTGAACAATATTCTCTACCTCCGCAGGTAACTGGTAGTTTAACCTTCAACTTTCTGGGCAAGGAGGGAAAAGGCTTGGAACTCATAAGGCCTCGAAGAATTCGAGGTCGCCGTTTTTTTAGAAACCTGCTCCCAAGGGCGACTAATGACCGTCAGTGATGTCATGTTTTTTATCTTATGAAGTTCTCTTTTTCCCACGCCAATTAGGAACACTTTAGGTACCAACCGTGCTAAATATATTCAAGACATTCCTGGTTTCATTCCATTTTACATTGCAGAAATTTCTCCCATACTTTCCTTTTTGTATAATACAAGAATTCCATTTGGACAGATATCGATGGTTATCTTTGCTTATATCTCACTGACCAATTTTGATGGGGATACACCCTCTTGACCCCTCTTCACTAAATCCACTTAGAACATCTTTGAAATACACTTTTACCAAAATAAGCGGTGTTCCGCCAACAGTTAAAGTAGGGAGTTGTTATTTGGCTGGAAAATGTCCATAATTTAGTAAACTTTGATTGGGTGAAAGAGGAGAGTATGTTATCTAAGAGAAGGATATGCTGCCAAAAAAGAACGCCTAAAGCCGCCCTTTGGCTACTTTCGTGCCTCCTATTCGGAGAAAGTTTTTATAACGCAAAAGTACGTTCGTGGAGTCTACAGAAACATTCTTGGACTATTACGAAAATTTCCTTAGGTTCATTGCGCATTATAAAAGGGCATCTAAGGCTGGCAGGCACTATATAGGGCATCAGTAAAGCTCTGGATTAATGATGTAAAATGGAGGCACTGACATGGTTCTTATTACGTGATATGCGAATGAAACTATACAATATGAGGCCAAGCACTTTACTGACAACTAAAGAATGTTTTACTAATTTTGAACGCAAATCAAGAGGAACAGATTCCAGCAACGGGGAATGGAAGGGAGAGAGAGTATAGGTGCAGGGAGATGATATTAGACCTCCCAGATAGGTAGAGGAAAAGGGGTCGTGAAAGACTTATATACAAACCCGGTTCGGAGTTAATGCTTTTTCGTTGTTAGTGTATTAACAATCACCATCTACACGGATTATGGCTGCGAGCGAAGCGCTCTTTATTTTTTTTTTTTGAGAAATGTATAATGGAAAATACGTGTTTAAGAAGAAACCTTATTGAGAGCACAAATTTAATCAAACAAATCGTTAAAGTGGCTAACCTTCGTTGGTAAAGTTAAAAAAACATCCACCAGTAGTTGGTTTCGGGGTGCATTGCCCCTTAGCTCCCTGAAGACGTAACCCCGTGATATCACAGTAACCAGGGAATGACAACAATTAAAATTACCAATGATTCATGCACGATTGAAAATATTTTAAACGCTTCTCTTTATTTTTTAATGGATGGCTGTTCACGTCAAAGTTGTCTTTCCTGTTCCTACTCCTTCCCTTCATTTTGCTGTAATTAGCCCAAAAGATTGAACAATACTACCATTCAACAGACATCGTGTAGAAATACCACTTAAATGATAGTAAATGAACAATAAACACATACCAAGTTTGATGAAAATTGGCCAAATCTCTAATATGCAAATCCACACTAAACTTGTGTACTCCTGACGTTCAATTTTTCTAATCTTTTCAATAAATGAAAGATCTCAAATTACCCCTGGCCTAGGTCGTTTGTAGCCCTTCCTGCCAATTCAATGGCCCTGAACACAGAATTTGTTGTACAGCTATACAAAAGCACACAATGAAAGAATAGCAAGTTGTACATAACGTTGTTCATCATTGTTACTCTCTCCATCGCAAATAAGGGCTTCTCTATAACAAACTTTTCTCAAGAATTGGTCTCATTTCCGGTAAGGGTACGTAATACGGATTTAAAGCACGGAGAATAGAAGTGGGGGAGGGGTTAGGTGTTTCGCTTCGAACCACTTTTGTAAACTGGAGAGGCTATGACATTAATCGTAATTCACATTTAAAAGGCCTGCCTTCAAATAGCACACCATTCTTTGCGTTTACACATAGTTTTAACGGCCCGGTTTGCCTGCTCTGGGGGTATATTTTCACTTAGTGTGGAATATTTTGACCCGTGTTTCCGCAAAGTAGCCTCCTATAGGCAATACAGTTGTCTACCTCATTCATTCTTTTGCTTGTGAAAATCACATCTAGTCTGTTTAGCTGAGAAACCGCCATATACTCACCACTAAGTGACAGCCACATACGAGAATTCATTTGAGTAATTGTCAAGGACTAGTTGTTTTTCAACTACCGCTTACAATGTTATAAAAATAATAAAATGATGGAAAAACAATGACGAAATTAGCAATGTTAAAGTAAATAGGTTATGAGAAGTGGAACAGTTAAAAAGCAATAACAAACTTTGAAAAATAACTACGGTTGTTTGAATGTCTCAGTCGTCACATGAATATCCCTTAGAAATATTAGTACATTTCAATTTGTCCTAAAGAACAGTAAGTAGCGACTAATCATCAATATGTAAAGAGTAAAGGGTTTTCTATATGGCGGCATTCCATGTTCAGCAAAAATCTTATGTGGTTTCTACTAAATCTCAGAATAATAGTCTTTTATGGGTGTTTAGTTCAACGGCTCACCGTCTTGCTTCCAACGTTCGAAATTTCTATTTTTACTATATTCACAGAGCTTATTAAGGAAATGAGGGACATCATGTTTCCGAAAAGTGGGAATGTCTCATAACCCTTTCATTCCTTTTGAACTATTAGGCAATTTTGCTTTGTATAACTGCTAAGACCTGAAAGCATAATCTAAAAATGTCATATAACCTACAATGAGTCAACCATAAACAAGGGTACCGGGATACAATAGAGAAAATTAAGGCGACTGTCTTTTCGCTTATAAACCTTTCACGCCTGCTACCTTGCTTACAGATTAATAAGTTATATTTTAGCCATACTAAGATAATATAATAACCAATAACATTTGAGAAACTTTTGAAAACAGAAACTTATTACTTTGCTCTTGAAAGGGAGACTGTAACGCTCCCTTGGAGAGAATGAGTCGTCACCCCAACTTACTTTGACACATGAACTAACCTTTATAAATCTCCTCTTATTTTTATTTAAAATATTTATCTTTAGTAATGTTTCAGAACATTAAGGTGACATTTTCAAGATAAGTAGACGTGTTATTTTGCATTAACTAAACAATTTAGATACTGAACTGTCACATGATTTATGAGAGCATTCATGATTTAGGTTAGTTGGCTATACTAATTCAATCTAGAGTGACTGCATTTCCGTTTTGATATGCAAATAATTGAAACAAATAACACATTTTTTCAGTAGACTGAGGCAAGTAGGAGAACAACAGCTTGTGATGTTTCTTTTTTCGCCCTCGCATGTGTCTATTAATAAGGTGCGGATTGTTTAGACAACTTCAGACTTATCCTCTATAGTTGAATGGATATAGTTTTCAATATCCTTCCCGCGACCCGTCGCCCATATTAAGTCTTTGGGTAGCCGTTGGTCATTTCAAGCTTAATACTTTCATACCAAACAAAACTGAGTACAGCAGAACTTTTTGCAATCAGCAGAAAAAAAATTAGTTTTGGATGCAATGATCCTTACAATGACATGAAAACTGCCATTTTGGAAATTACCCACTTAAATAAATATCCGGTCAAGCGATTTTAATGGACTTTTAATATGTTGTTTCCCATATCGACATCTACCAAAAACGATTGAAATCTCATTTTTAGGATCGGGGGACGGGGTGAACTACTGGTCAAATAAGTCTAAATGCATTGTTTGGAAAAGCGGACATTTAATTAATTCAACTATCGTCTTCATTTTGGTACGGGTTGTAAAAGACACATTGACGAACCTTGTTGTCTCGAACACGCACAGTTTCTATACGTACTGTTAAGAAATATATATGTGCCACAACTACTTTTTCTTGCAGATCTACAGATCTGTGATCATTGGCAGAAGTGAAGGACAACCTGATACACTCTCATCCTGTCTTCTAATGGAGCTTGAAGAAGATGAGGAAGAAGGTAAATAAACTTCAGATAACAGATAAGATATCACGAAAGGAAGTGTTAATGCAAAAATATACGTATATTTGTGAGATGCATGCAAAAGTAAAATGCAATGTATACGTTTTGGTGGAATTTCTGATCTGTTTTCTACCAAAACTCATTTCGCTGTAGCAGAGAAGGATATTTAATGGCATAGCACGAAAGCATGAGAAGTGTCTGCAACTGTCCCCTTTTGGCTCCGTGCAAAATCAGTGTATGTATGAAATAAGAAACGACTGGCAAAAGGCTAACTGGGTCAATTATTGCGCAATCGTCCTTTTCTTCAAACAAAGGTGCTCAGATGTGTCCCAAAATTGTCATATTTTCCATCCAGGTGCTATCTGTAATCTTGTGTTTTTTTAATAATCTTGATAGTTTTGTGACAAGAAAGAAAATATCGAAATAATTTCCGATATGACTCCGATTTGAAGTAAATATTAATTTAGAGGTTTTCGGCCTATACCTGTAACACTAACTGTCCTTATAGTTTGAATTTCGGTTGTGCTCAATAGATTATGCAGGCCTCACGTTAGGCCTAGCTTAAACTATTTACAACGATAGTTCAGAAGTAGCCTAGCTCGTAGAAATAAAGACGGTGCTGTTGTGATGTTTCATTGCTCTGTTAGCGGAACTGTTTCAAACGCAAAACTTGGCACTGTCAGTAAAACCTATGTTTACCGTTGCTTTGCATGCCATAGTTAATATATACAACAGTCCCCGTGCTCTGGTGCTGGCATTTGCAGCACAGAGAACCAAATCGCTTTTACTTTACTACTTCAACGTAGGAGTGGAATATATGTAACAGGCAGACCGTGAACAAAATATACCCCTAGCGTATAAAGTTATAGGCCTATGCTCTTTTTAAGAGCCCTGCCACTGCCAGTATCCAAGGAGAAGATGAATATAGTTTTGCTAGCATTCATTCATAGGATGATCTATCAGCATTATGCTTTCGAATGGTTATAGCCACAGGGATACTAGGCTTAATACAGTGTAATACTTTTTAACAAGTAATTCTCCTAACTGTCAAAGGCTAGTCTAAAATGGGATTCGAGACCGGTCATTAATGGTTTTCAGCCAATCAAAATGCAAGAAATCAATAAAGGTGTTTAAAATTGCGAATTTGTTATACAAGATCATGGAGTAGAGTTCGGTTGAAATAAACAAAGTGACACGTCGCTGTCGGCTACTAAGGGTATAATGAGAAATGTTTTTGCATAATTTGCAACAAAATTACAGAAAATTGCATCATTCCGAAGAGTTCAAATAATCACAACTCTAAATTTAACCGTTGATTGGACAGTTTGCTGTATGAATACTTTTAGTTTGAAACCTATGTGGTGGTGTGACATCAACTCGAGCTTCTGGTAGATTCCTGGAAGCAAAAATAGAAACGATCTGTGATTCTCAAAAAAGGAAAGGAATAACTAGATGAATAGTTTAACTGAAATGGAGAGTGCAAGTGAGGTGTACAAAGTAAAAGATTAAACAAATCTGTAATTGTACAATTCATCATCACTTGATACTCGTTGACGTGTAGATGAAAAGAGGAGGCAAAATTGTCGCCACGCAAAATTGTTGCCTCCAACACCGGCTTCAGGATCCGGAGTGACCAAGTCAGCATATAAAGCAATTGTGCAACTAACTTGCTTGGCTGATCTAGTATTGTAGGTATATTGTAAGTCAATGTGCTCAACTGACTCGAGATGACTCGACTAGACAAAGTGACTCGACTCGACTCGACTCGAGTGTGGTTAGGGACTCGACTCGACTCGACTCGAGTTCAGTTGATGACTTGACTCGACTCTACTCAACTCGACTCGACATGGCAAGTGGAAGTCTCTGACTCGACTAGTGGAAGACTCGACTCGACTCGAGACTCGAACTTCACGTGACTTGATGGCAACTCTGTTCAAGACCCGCTTGAGCTGAAAATGTCAGTTTATCTTGAGCAAAACGCAAACAGGAATTATAGAAACTTGAACGGAAGATCGAAGCACTACAGAAGTAAGCGGTGGCTCAGCAGCTTGAAGATGGAGAAAATGAATTTACTATCCACCATTTCCCAAGAGAGACTAGCGTCGCTAGCGCTTCTCAGTTAACAGAGTGACTTCGCTTTAAATGGCAACTTCAGTAAACTGTCTGTTCTGAGAATGGCTATTCAAATTTAGTTAATGTGGGCTAAGCGCATAATCCAGAAATTGCAGTGACTTAAGCTTCCATGACGAATTCTTATGAATGTTAAAGATCATTTCAGCCGTACAATATTACAGCAGAATTGATTCATATAGTTAAAGTACGAAAGAATGAATAAAACCAAAGATGCTTGTTTTAGAACAGCGCATTAACTTGTTTTATTCTATGTTATTCTTTGCGCGAGTGCTGACTACAAGCCTGTTATGTTTCCATTAGGACCGGCCGTAGTAGACGACAGGTGGCGCCCTGGTAGGGGACAAGAGAAGACCCACAAAACTCGGCAATATTGTGGGCAGTATAATAGAACAATTTCCTCATGTGACATTAGATAACTGGCAGAAAGCTATATACGAATGTTGGGTTGTAGATTTGCAGGTATCAAATAAAACGCTCCTTCCCTAGTCTCTGCTACGTTTAACTCTCAATTTTATATTATCCCACAATGCTTTCAGATATACTGTCGGAGGACCTGCGCAAATTAAGAGGCTCTTCCAATTTAATTTACTCGCCCCGACACCATTTATACGAAGTTTTGTAGGGAAATGCCCTTGTGGCATATTGAATGAAAAGCTGCACCATCAGTTTGCTTGCAGCGTCCTGAGAAGAGTTTCGCACAAAATATCCCCTAGTTCACCGCAAATGTAAATCGCACACATGCTTTAGCTGTTCTATCTTCTTTTATCTTTCCACTTCCAAGATCCACATGATGTACCAAACACGAAAACCATAAATAATACAAAATATTTATTTTAATTAGATGTAATCACTCCGAAACTCTCTTGACGCTTCCTTGTGATTTAACAGTGTCGATATTTACAATAAAAGTCATAGTTAATTTTACTTGTCTTGTTTTGTATCTTCTTCTGTCAATAAATGGTAATTTTTACAATCAATCCTGGTTAAACGGCTAAAATGATATACATTTTTTTTTTAAAATGGACGAATTTTCATCTCTGCGAAATTGACGTTGCAGTAATTATTATCATCCCAAAAGATGTTCTCCCCATTGCCACCGTTGTAGTCACCGTTGAGATTTGAATACGTGCAACCCGTAGTACAGCTGCTGCTGTAGCGGAAATTACTACAGTAGCTACCACAACAATAAGAGCACCAATCATTTGCATGCCACCACGCTCCTCTATGTCTCTGTGTACAGTTGTGGTCTCCACATCTATCGTTGTCTTGGTCATATGTGCTGAAAGAACGTCCACTAGTGTAATACATGCCATTACCCGTGCCAAAGAGATCCGTAAACGTATAAGTATACCTAAATCATGTTTCTCCAATACGATAAGTGGCTCGTAACAGCTGGCCTTCATTACACAATTTGGTTATGCATCATGTAACGTAACATTAATTTTTCTCATTGAACTCCTCCCTAATTCTAAAAGGCGAAGGGCGTTCAAAGAATACTTCATTTAATGTTTTTGTTCGGTTCTAGATAAACAAAAAACAAGGGCTGAAGGTCAATTTTTATTTTATCCCCCCCCCCAAAAAAAAAACTTGAAAGCAAACAAATTCCATGAGTTGCAAGTGGTTTGCATTTATACCCTATTTAAGCGATATTTTGAACTTGGATTGGGTAAGGTTGCCAGTTTGCAGCCTTTTAGTTTCCAGTATAAATTCAGTTTTTGTAGAATAAAATGAAAGAGTAACTGTAAGACAGGGCTTAATAAAAAGCAAATACCTAAGTATTCTTTTAATTCAGCCTTTAAATCTCAGTTGATTAATACATGACTAGCAGTAAATTAAGCTTTACAATAAATTTACTTGAAGATTTATCAATTAACCATCACACCTTACATGTCTGAGACATTAACTCAGTCTTTTCCATACTCATAATTAATGTATTCTTAATTTCAAACTCTGTTCAACCTCCGTCCTTCACATGTAGGAGAAATGTTGGCTAGTCAAATTTTATAACGAAACATTTGATTTTTCTGGTTTTTATTGTGAATAGATAGCACAAGATTTATTCATAGAAGTAAGACTCTAAGCACATTCCATCTTCAAATTGTGCACATTACATTACAATTATTGGTATTTGTTAGGTGTAATTCTTATTGTAAAAATAAAAGGTAGATTGCTGAACATGAATTGTAAATCATCGGAAAATAATATTACTCCATTTTCTCGCAGACTTCCGGGAGAACTTTCGTAGGTTTTGTATTAAGCTATTGGGTTCCCAATAATTTTGTCTAGTTTTCTACTTGTAAAAATTTGTATTAATTACAGGCACTCTAGTCTCACCCCAGACAGCAACAGTTATCCCCACCAGTTAACTTCTAGCTCCTCCTCCGATTCAAACCGAACCTCCTATCTCATTACACCTCAAAGCCATGCAGTAGCCTGCACCGAGTTTAAATTTCTCGAGGCAATATTGACAAAGACAGTGTGTGAGCTAAATTGGGAACACAGCTGACTGTAAACTTCATTGTTGACCAACCAGGTGAAACTATTGTTTGAATGAATGTCAATCAAAGTGCAGTTATCAAATCTATTTGAATCTCTGGGATCCCTAAATATGGTTGGTCAGAGAGTTGCAAGCAACTCCCTGTTTTGGGGGATACCATATGCTCTTTAACGGTATATTGTTTTTGACATTTGACTTACAGAAGACACTGCTTTGGTGATAAATGTTAAAAAGTCAACTGTCAGTTCTCTCAAAGAATAGACTAGTTAAATCAAGTAAAGGAACGACTATAATAACACTCATATTTCCACACTCACCTGCCGTTCCACTATGACTACCAATGTTATCTATCCGAAATTTGTTGTTGTTATCATTTATCCGAAACAATGCATATTCGTCGTATTTTGATGACCCTCCAGAGGTAATGATATCAGTTCGGAGTTTGTAATTCTTTTGATTGGTAAGGTAATGCAACTGTTCATTTCCAAGCCAGAAATCACCATTAAATGACCCGAAGCCATATCTGTAGCTAGCCCAGTTTTGATAAAAGTCCGACACATCATCAATTCGGCGCTGGAAAACCTAAAGAGCATAGAAATTCGGAAACGATATATTAACTTGCTTTAGATTTACCGGCAGTAGGATAATAAAAACATTGTACCTGTTCCAAATGAGTTCGTAGTTGATACAGCAGCGTAATCTTTAAGTATCATGAAAAGTAAAATGAAACTGACTGTGGTCTGTGCAAAAAGTTATAATATTCAGCCCCTTTTATTTTCTATTCAGGATACTGTGATCTTGAAAAGCTTTAGAGTAACCTTTTCACCTTATTCTTCTTTGACTAACCGATATAAACCTGTCATCTGTAACACATGATTTCACCTTTGCAAGATTGTTGCATTCCTCAACTATACACAATTATACCTTTGTTGTTTAAGTTTTTGTGCTGAAAAATTGTACTTCGCACCCAGTCGTGATGGGAAAATTTGATGTAAACTGACTTTTAACTCACCGTCCATCCTCCGCCATTGCTACTCATCACACATGATACATTGAAAGGTGAGCCTGGCCATCCGGAGGGAATAATTGTATACACACCATCTTGTCTATGACCTGCTTGGTATGCATCGTAGCAGTCTGTGTACAATGGGCTACACGTTCTACCGTCACCTTCATAGCCCTCATTACAGTAGCATTGCCTGACCTCGTCTTTAACTTTGCATTGGGCATTGGGGCTACATCTATAGTTGGAGTCAGCGTTGAGTCTATCGTTCTGACAAGTATATTTCACTGAACAGTCTGTGTTCACATACGACGCATCATTCTGTGCATGACAAAATATCATGAGGCTTGCGGCAAACTTTTGCAGAACATTTTAACTTGTCGGCGAACGACATCCTTCTTAGCATTTACAGAATATTGAGTTTCAGTGTTCAATAACACTACCTAAAATAGAATAATCCAACTTGAAATATGAGCTTAAAGTATGAATTCACTTTAAGGCTTTTATATGACGTAAACCAATGCTGATTGTAAACCGATGTTATCCTCAGTCAATTGGAATGAAAGTATTGTCTTTGTTATACTCACAGATAAAACTGTATTCATTTCACCGACGTAACATCCACACTCATCAGGGGGTACGCAGTCGTCTCCTTTCTTTAAGAATCCACTTTTACAAATACAGCTCTCTGTTACTTCACTAATACAGCTGTTAGTACCGGTTGGATTACTACAAGCTGGCTGACAGGTTGCAATTCAATAGATCATATTCAATGGACAGTAGGCGACTGTGTCATCTGAAATAATAAGTGTTAAATTACGTGTTATACCTGGGCAAGTTGTACAGCTGTACGCAGCAAATGAAATAAAAAAATATTAAGATTTCCACAAAACTACTGCTTTTATCAGACACAATCCTCTTTTTCTGTCCATAGAAACGTGAAGCAATATAATGTACTTAAACAGCAATGACTTAAGCAAAGCAAATCCATATAAAGCAGAACTTAAACTCAACGATTACGTAATTGAATATTCAGTTGTGTGTTGGGGGGGGGGGACACCGAATGTCCCTGTGGGTTAAGAATGTTAATGGACTAATTGCGTGCAGAGGCTATTAGATCTTTAGTGTAAAGTATAACGTCCGCCCCCCCCGTTCGTGTTGATAAATCGAAATAAACCAACTTATCGGGTATACATTTAAGGCATTATCGACTTTTTGCCAACATTTACACGCTTTCAACAAGTTTATTCGAAATTGGAAAAGTAAAGTGTACGCTTATTTAGTGGATATGCGCGCTACAGGTTAAAGAATTATGTTCACTGGTGTTATATTTGTACCTTGTATACCTGTTCAAGCTTGAACATAAATGAAAGCAAGGTAAATGTATCAAAATTTGCACTAGAAGATGTATGCAATAGCTATCTAACCACCACGATGCATGAAATAAATCTTCAGAGGAATGCTTAAAATTTGAAACGTCAATGAACAACCTATGAAGGTATTTCAGGAGAAATGGTAACATCATTAAAGCTGACAAATACCGAGTGTTTATTTTTTTTATTGCTTAACTTACCTCCAGTGCCGTAGTATGATCCTGTAGAAACAATAGCGTACTGACTCCACTCATCACTAATACGGAAAGACGCGTAAGAGATGTAAAAAGATGATCCGTTATCCAGCTCCATGTCAATACGGAGCTCGTACATTCCTTGATTAGTTAAATGCGATAGCTTATCGTTTCCAAGCCAAAATTCGCTAGACAAAAACCCAAATCCAATTTTTAAATCCGTCCAGTTTCGATTGAAAGAGATAGAACCATCATGACGGCGTTGTATTATCTGAGAATATAACCATAAAGGATCATATGCTGGAAAATGCATTAGTAGTCATATCTGCCTATGTCTATTTTTGTTTGCTTTAACAAAGTTTAAGCTTCAAAACTTGCTCATATATCACTACTTATCCCAACTCCCTTTTAAAATCTTTTCTACGTTTTAGCAATTAGGTGGAGAAATTATACTCATGAACAATTTCTAGCAATAGTCCGATACAAAAATCTATGGAAGCACTTTTTTTTGTAGTTTGGTGTTCATTAAAGCAGTCTCAACTTACATACACAGATTTTATGCTGGTAAAAGAGGAATCATTGTCTCGTAAGGACTTACCGTCCAACCTTGAGAATTATGTTCACTTTTGCAATAAACTTCAAACGGATCGCTGTAGCCTGTTAGCTTAATAACCTTTACACCACTGGAATTTGCCGTCGAACACTGATTTAGGGCATCATGGCAGTCTTTGGGGTATTCAGGTTGTTGGTAAAAGATGTATGAAGAACCTTTGAAGAGAGAAGATTGTGTTACAGAAAAGCTAATATGCATTTCTGACTTTAATATATCCTGAGTCTAAATTTCACCAACACAATTATTTTAGTAGCTATATGGCTGTGTAGCCTTGGGGTTTTAGCTCTCATTTCATCGGTTTTGGGGATAAAACAAAGAAGCTATATTTTAAGGATTAGTTGAAAATGTATCCGAGTGTCCTGTGAAGGTTTACAACTATAAAATTGTCCTTAACATTAACTGTAAAACGTTTCAAATCGTCCGCAAAGTAACAGAGATTTTTTCAATTCAAAATAAAAGTATTTTTCAGTTTGTCAGGTATCATGCCGTCGTGCTGATAAGCAAAGTGCTGATAGACAGAACTACCCTAACCTTAAGAACATTTATCATTTACTAATCTTTACGATTCATCGCATAAAACAGTCCTGTAAAAATTTAACTTGAACAAATCTTGAACGGTGAATTATTTAAAGAACTCCTGTGAAATTTTTGAATAGTTAAACTAATAAGTGCCCCCGAGATCACAAAAACTGTGCGTTTAATAACATTCCTTGTATTTTAACGGCATGCAATATCCTCTTGAGGAAAAACAAAACCGTACTGAAAGCGCATATATTTAAGTTTAATTTAAAATATCGCCGTATCCACCCTGAGTAACAAAGTTTCCATTTCAAGTATTTGTTAAATGGTTAAAACATGAAATCTTTCAGCATCATCATTTTACTTTACATGTGTAGTAACAGCTACTGTAGCAGACTTAAGATTATTCAAGCACAGTACCACCTGCAGATATCCATCACAGAGAAACCCGCAACTCCAGACACACGTTGAGAATATTTAACAAGGAAGGAGCATTTCGCAATGTTAGATTTATATATAGACTAATTTAATAAGCAAACCATTATTCTTCTTTTATTTACTATCAAACTGTTTCACTCTGTCTTAGAATTCCGAAAACGTTTCGTATTCACTATTCACTACAATCTCCATCCAATTAATGCACAACTAAAGTTTTTCGTTGGACTTTGTTTGTGAATATTAAGTTCTTTTTATGTTACTTACTATGTTAGAACACTTACTTGTTCACTTTTACCGAACTATGCATGGAATGTGTCCTGTATAATTTAGGGTATCGAAAACGTTATTACTCTTGGGAATAATCGACATTCAGAAACAAAGAATGCAATTGGTAACCTCTCGATTATCGACTTTTGTACACCATTGACAAGCAGTTTCCTTAGTGTCAGTTGTAATTTGGTTACTAGTACAATTATTTGGTAATATTTGGCCCCCTCGTAATAACTAGACAATCCTTGCATGTAGTGTTCTGACAGTTTGTGTGCATTGCGAAGGTATATCAACGACAAACCTCCCAGAGAGAGTATTTGAGACTATTATGTATATCCCTTACTTTAAATATCAGATTAATGTTCACTTGTGCCTATAATGCAAAAATTACAACCCTAAGACAAATGTCAATGAGAAATTTCAGTGTTGATGTTCCTCACCTTGCTTACTTGTGCTCCCTTCAGTTGTTCCCTCCTGCAAAAATAGATAAATCGAGAAAAAGGCTTTTAGGCATAGGTTTCTCAAATTGTCAACATTTCGGATAATACGGTAATTGAACACCCATTAAAATATAACGAGGCTGAAATTAAGGAAGAACATTTGAGGGAAAAAACCCATGCAGTAATCAGTTGCCCAATATCAAGATGTCTGCGTTGGACCAGGAAATGTAATCATGTACTTTTGTTTGACTCAGACTCACAATAAATTCACTGTTGAAATAAAACTTTATAGATGCTTTAAAATGTTTAAGTACAATAACTCTAAGTCTGATAGTTTAAAATTTTAAGGTATTAAGCAACAGAAAAATCTCGAGCAACAGGAGTTCTGTATAGATATGCACAATAATAAAAAAATATAAAAATCGTACACTTTCAAACGATAAGTAATATTACTTTTCGGTAGCCTCATGTGTTCACAGAAATCCTATTTTCTTTTCATTACAGTTTTGAGTAACACGCAGAAAAAACAAGTCAATACAAATTAACCTTTATCAGACTCATTAGCTGTACTCCCCTAGTTTTGAATATGAGTGAACACTCTAGGTGATGCATTGAGCTGAATGCACCCACCATTGATACTAATATCTTTCACAGAAAATTGATGTGTCAGGATTCCCTGCTTTGACATCGGCTTTGGGTATTGGGCTGGTATTATGTTGTATCCCAGTTAGACAACACAATGGTTGGTATTGGGAAAAACGGCTTTTAAGCGCAGTAAAGAAAAATGTTTAACTTTACAAGTTCGTTTTCTCATGAGTTTTGAAAACTTTTAAATCTTAATTGGGTGTACAAAAGCGATTCTGTGTAATTACGGTACTTTCTGCCATGAGAAATTAACTGATTATCGCACAAATATTCCCTTATGTGTGAGTATCATAGCTATAGCAATCATATAGCAAGCATATCATAGCAATCCCCTGGCTTGATTTTGGATTGAACTTGAACTAAAGGCCGGCACACTCTACACCGACCCGATTGCGACCCGACTTCGATCCGACTGGGACTGGAAAAAAACCTGTCGGGTCGAGGTCGGGTGGGTGCAGTGTGCGCCACATTTTGTTTCCAACCCGACTGCGATACGGCACTTAGTCGGTCCTCGTCGTGAGCAGATGGTGATATCAAATAAAATTGATATCCGTCGTGGAGTTGGGGGGAGTTGCGTCGTGGTTGAGCCGGGTCGTGGTAGAACGCGGATGTTTTACCCGACTGTGACGCGTCAAGCCAATGACAAAGCTTTGTGAAATAAGGTTTCAGTTGCAGAAAAGCAAAATGGCTGGCCTCATGTAGACAGAAGAATAAGAGCTAAAATTATTGGAGCTTTGGCAGTCAATAAACTGTCTATAAATGATACCGCTCGTCGGCACTACAGCAATTAAACTTTTAATGCACGGGCCTTTTTAGAAACCAGAACAGATTTGACGCTGGGCCCCTACCTCTATAAATAATTTTGTTGTAAAATAAGGGAGGCCTACCTACCCTGGGATGTGACATAAATAGCAGACTTATCTGTTGTTAGTACGTATTGAGCTTGGTTAGATGGTTACCGTACCTGTAGCTCACTTATAAGTGTCTGATATGCTCCCTGTGTGCTGCGCTCTTTTATCCACTGCCTTGCAAAACTTTTCCACTTAATTTCATTGTCAATTCTTCATCTAAAAGCAACAATTAACGCCGACGTATACGCAACAATTTGCTGGTAATTCCTTTTTTTTTTGAATCCAAACGCGGGAAGCAATATGAGTTGCAGGTTCCAGTCGTAGTGGGGTCGATGAAGTGTGTGACTAACGTATGATTCGACTGCGACCCGATGCAACTGGTAACGACTGCATCCAAGTTATCTCCGGCGAGAAGTCGGGTTCAGTTACGTCGGGTCGCAGTTAGGTCGGTTCACCGTGCGCCCCTTTTAAGTCATTGTAAGGCTTATCTCACCAATTTGTCATTAACGTCTGACCAATCTGGTACACAATAACATTTTGCCAACAATTGGCAATTTATTGGTCATTTTCGTTTTGAAAAATAAAGTAGTGAGGGGATCGAGTTATAAACAGTCATTGTCGATAGATCTCTCTAAAGGAAAAGCTCGGGAGCATCTCGAGAAAAAATATTATAAACTACAATAATCGTGTCGATTCTCTATTAGCCCCCAATTGTTAAAAAAATATTTCACACCTAGCAAAAACAAGTCTGCATCCTGGTGTTAATCAACGAACTATGGCAATTTTCAAAAACTGAAAATAGTCCTCACTGGGAGGTTTAACAAACTAAAGAGAAATTTTCTCGCACGTATGTCACTTAAGTTGTAATATAATTTCAAAAGTACGTAAATTTATACGTCCACTGGTAACTGATCTGACAACCTCTCAGTATTGTTTATATTGGGAGGTTTAACAAAGTTCAGGAAAATTTATTGGCACTTTTACCACTAACTCCTTAAGTTGCTGTATCATCAGAAACTTATAAAATTAAGTTTTTATACACTTACCGATTGAGCTAAAACCCACTCGAAACTGACCAAAAGTATTAACACAATAGTTAACCTTTTTATCAATTGAAACAATTCACCCATGATGACAGTTGACTGGCGAGATCGTTTATGAACCACAGACAGAAATATGCTAGCTAGCAGCCGTGCAAAGAAGAGAAAGAAAATTCTATGTTATTGCTAGAGTAAGGACGCTTTGAGAAACAGTACACGTCGTTCTCTACCTACCTTGCAGATCCTTCCCGCGCAGTCCTTAGAGGACTACCGTATTGGGATGTTACACAGACGGCACAAAGCACAGTACTTTACATTATTCTAGTTGATGATACATTCCTGATTTTGTGCTATAATGAAACTTTGAAGTGTCAAATGACAAAGTTCCGTATTATATCATTAAAAGATATAGACCATTTTTAACGTTCCGAGAAAGTGATAGATGAAACGCGTTGTTTGTCTTTTTGTACTGTTGCATTGATATGTTCCATATTGATAAGCTGTCAGGCGCGGATGAAGATGGGCCTATGGCCTTTGCTCCTCAAAGAATGAAAAGTTGAAGAAAAAATTAAAGAAAAAGTAGTTATTAAGCGAAAATAAGAAATAAAAAACTAGATTTAACAAAAAGCCATTCGAAATATATTTTTCTGCAGGAGTTGGGTGTACCTTGTAGATACAATCATCCTTCTTAAAACTCAAGTCAAACGGTTGACGACATGACAAAGGGCTGAAATGACCGAACAATGGTGCTAGTTTACATATATATTTACGTGAACTTACTGATATATGCTGTTGATGGGGGGGGGGGGGGGTTGCTGTACAGTAACAAATTTATCTTATAGGGCAAGATTTCTGCAATCTAAAGGATTGAGGTGCCAAATTAGCACCGTGTGGGCCTTCTAGGATGATCAAAGGACGCCAGGCATTACGAAGACGACCTATTCTGTGAACGTTTCTGCCCCATCCCCGATCTATAAAAACTCTAGACGAAAGTACATTAACAAAAAACTGTGAGGCCAACACGTATTGTATTAGGGCAACTACTAACCTAACGGTTTGCATTCTTATTTAAATTTAAAATGATCCAAACAAAGTTTAAGCAAATGGCGGGAATGTCTTTAGGGAAGAATGATTGACGTTCTTCAATTGTTTTTTATTGAAAACTTTTACATTCTACCTAAATTTTCGCGCCTCTACTTTCACTTAATTTCTTTCCATTTTCTCCTTCAGTACCATCTCAAAACATATTCGATATTATTAACAGCCACTGCATAATCTGCTTTGGATTTATGCTCTTCGGCATAGGCTTAAATATGCCGTCAACAGCAGGGTTATGCACTTACCAATTGTATGACGCACCCTTGACCCCCGGGGAAGGTGCGTCACGGGTGTGTCATGTCCGCGAACTCTGAGACGAAGGGGTCCGTCAAAGTACAGCTTTGGTGCGTCGCAGAACTACCGCAGGTTGCGTGTAGGTGCGTCAATGTCCATTCTTGCTTTCCGAATTAAGTGGACTTGGTTCTATAAGCTAGTGCACGGTGCACAACTGAGCCACGAAGGAAAATTTTGCAACTCACGGAAAGTTTCAAAAAAAAAAAAAATCTATAACGATGTGAAAAATTGGAATGATTATAAATCCAACATGAAGAAAAAACTGATCACTACTCTAGTTAAAACCATTAAGAAATAAACATTTTATTTAGTGTTTTCACCGGGTAGGAAATTCATACCCGACTGTATTTTAGCAACATCTGACTTCAGCTTGCAATGTTTACACCTTGGAAACTAGGTCGTTAAACCTCATCTAACTACACTACGATTCGTGATTCGACCAATCGGCCCCTCGTCTCCTCTCTGATCGGATCGATCTGGTAAAAACTAGGCTAGACATCACAACATTTTACTAAACTAGCCATCACAACACTTTACTAAATTTACTTCGTTTGTGCCATTGGTTCTTAATATCGCGAGTTTGAAAATCTGGTGAAAATATTTCAATCAAACACGTGGGGGAAACAAATCCTAGGGCCTGATCATTATCTACTGTGGCTTTCTCTTCAAAGTGCCATAACGTGTGCATCGTAACATAAAAGTTAACCTAAGTTTGTCACTGCAACTTCTGCACCCCTAATGTACCTCAATCATGTGTTCAAATTTCTCGTAAACTGCTTTCTTGTTGCTCTTGAAAAAATCTACTACCTACTGTTGCACACTGTTCCTTCGTGGTAATGACAGTAAAAATCTTTCTGAAGCATCTGCAGGGCCGAGATTTTACCCGTACAGTACCGGTGTCTATGTACGGTACGATACGGCAGACACTGTGCATGTCGTTATATCACACACGAACGTTCGTTCGTAACGGTTGCGTGTAGGTTGCTCTGTTCGACTGTGCTCAAGCAGTGCACGTGACTTTAGCATGCTCCACTTTACCAAATGGGGTTTAGAAAAAAACATGAGGCATATATTTTGCTCTTTTTTGCCATATGTTTGAAAATTATGGACGCAAAAATTTTGCAAATAGTTTGAATAGCAAAGAAAAATTATGAAAAACATAAAGATAGGAATCATTTTAGTATTTAAGGGAGTAACAGGATAGAAGTAACAGGAAAGAAGATTTTTTCCGTGCACACGGCATAAGATAACCTCTTGAGAGAATGTGTACGATGCTACAATTGATGAAGTGAATTTTGTTTCCACAAAAAGTGTCTCCACCAAAAATACGAAGTTTTAGCGATTGATTTGAGACAAAAGAAAAGTATACTGGTTAGAATATGTGCATAGCTTATGTAGACATGACTGTATTACCAAAATTTACTTCTTTAGATAATGGAAGCATGTTATCTTAATTTAGTGATATGTATAGATCTAGAAACATAAAAGTCAAGGTAAATAATAGTTATGGTAACCCTGTTTTCAGGCTATATACTGTGTGTGGTCTTTTTATAGTCAAGGTATGAAAAGACCAAAAGAAGGTTACTTTGATTAGAAGGTTTGCTACTGTGTGGTTTGAACCTGAGAACACCATACGCACACCATCGCTCGTCTAAAGATTCAATTTGTACACAATGCATTATGTCGAAAGCGTGGTGGTAGCTTCATGCTGCATTGCAACGGAGCTATTTTGTTTGCACGCTAGCTGTACACCACTGTGATTTGTAATGAAAGCTGTGTTTATTGTTAGCACGCCTTCACTACAGAACTCCAAAAGACATTTCGCGGCAATTTGTATCAGGTGAATAAATGTTTTTGTAGATTGGCGAGAATTTCATGTACAATTTTGACTTTCCTAAAAAGATATTTTTTAGTTCCTTACGTGCATCAGAGGTCCGTCATTGTCAAGAAATGGTCAGTCAAAAATACAGTTCAATGTGAGTCAAATGACTTGCAAAGGTGCGTCCATTGCAAGACGTAGGGGTGCGTCGGCGGACGTGAATGTCGACGCACACAGTGGACATTGACGCACCCCTCCCGGGGGTCACTGGGTGCGTCATGCAATTGATAAGTGCATTATCTACTTGTAAAAAAAAGCCTAGAAATTTAATCAAGCACTGATTCTACAGGAAGTATTAACCAATCAGTTCCACAAAAGATAAACTACGAAACAGCAGTACTAATGAGACACCTGTTTTGTTCAATGTTGAGCTAAGCGTTTCTGTTATCATTGCTACTAACTTCGATTTGGTTAGGAAACAACAGCGACATATTCAGCCTGGTCGCGTTGTTTACAGACTGCAAATAATTCACTGTTTTGATGTTAAAACTGGTTAATCAAACTGTTTTATTACCGAGGTTGTTTTTGGTACAGCGCCAAGGAAAGTGAATGAACAACTGGAGTGAAGTCGTTTTGAGAGAAATAAAGTGAATCATTTCAGACACACAGTTTAAAGCGTTTTACCAAATTTTCCGGGTTTCTTATCTTCGCCGGTCCAACACCTACTTCTATTGAGCTCAATTTTCAGTCATTCAATTCGGCATCCGTGATATTGAGTGACTAGACTGCTTCTTTAAAAGATTTCATCCATTTGCTTCAAAAGACCGAGGGAGACATCGTCCTGTCAGGGTGTTTCCCCTTCCATATGAGATAATTAGTTACTATTCAGTTTGGGTTAAGTATGGACCTTATGCATATAACGTCACTGGGCAAAGATATTATAAGATAAGCTCAGATTCCAAACTCAGAATAGCGCACTGACTCCTCATGGAGCGAAAACATCGAGGCGGAAGAGCTGATCACTGTTCAGCAGGGTTCGCGATCTTGCGCGTCTGCGCGTCATGGACTCCATTCTTTCACGAATAAATGCATGAATAAATTTCTTAGCTTCGTATGCTGGTCTAACGAGAAAATCTCGGACGTGCAAGGATATCCGCTTTCAGTGCCTCCCACTCCCTGCCCCAACATTGCGACAATCCCAGCCAGAATAAAAAATGCTAGTTAGTACAAAAACCATACAAAACTGTCGTATATAATTCTCAATCTCCTCCGCAAATCCCACTACAAAAATGCCATTATTAAAGCGGTTGGAATTCCTCCCGGCCAAGCTCTGACTTGTTTGTTGTGTATGCACTGAATTAACCCACTGAAAAATGCTGTTTGTACTCGCACCACAGTGTCTGTAAGTGTAAAGTGAGAAGTTAATTCGAAAATTGAGTTGGACTCTTTAAAATTGCCATTGGACCCTAAAGACACTCTTTTCGGGCAATCTAAATATTTGACCCTTCAAATTTGGAGGCAACCGCTAACCCTGCTGTTCAGTCGTTTTGAAACAAACAGGCAAACGAATGTCTTACAAAAGTATTAATATTTGCTATTTCAGAACATTGTATACCTAAGACTGAAGTATATCAACCCTCAATAAATTTCACTAAAAAGAAGAACTTTATTTCTTCCTCGCGGCCGGCATTACACAGGATGTAACAGCTATCTGCAGTGCAGACGCGTAGTTTGCAGAAATATGAACAAAAACAGTGTACTCATAGCATGTCGAAGCTGAGACAGGTTATATCTGTCACAAGGTGACTTTGCTAATTTAAATCCTCTAATATAAATTTATCCCAGGGTGTAAACTACTCATGGCATGACATCGCTGTCGGTGTTCCTACCTGCATGATTAAATGTTCAAAGTATGTACTCAGCCCTCTATTTGTAGTATTACATACCCAACTTAGTCTATTACGTAAGGCCACTTTTACTCTTATATAGTCCCTGGCCCCTGGTATCTTATTATTGTGGTTTACGAGGAAAACTTATCAAAAAGTGTGTTTCACTCGTTACTTCGAAGTCAAAAGAAGCACTCCTGGGGACAAGAGATAAATTATGCGAAACCTCTGCCTTGTTGCAAAAAAATGGCCTTAAATGAATTGAAGTAGTTGGAAATTTGTTAAGGATACTACTGAATATTGACCTAACACAGCTGTAGTTTATACTAGTTGTTAGGGCATCTCAGTTACTCGTTCAAGTGGGTTGAACCAAGAGTAATGCGGTTGCATTTTCGTGCTTTTATAGGTCCCTCTGTGTCTAGCGAATAATCCTAGCTGCGAAATTTATGTAAGCAAGAAATTATCAACTGTTTGAATTGAATCTTGAATCCTCATGCATTGTATGTCTGAAGTTACGAGGGGATTACCAACTTGTACCCGGTCACTGTATGCTGACCCGAAGATCAATGGTCGCTGACGGTCAAACAGCGGACCACCTACCTATTTGTATATCTACCAGGGTTGAACCCGACTAAGGAACCGTGGTCAAATTTTGCATGACGAGATATCTTGAAGACGGTCAAAGACGGGACCAGGCTACCGCAAGGACGTCGCTGAAGAGGTCAAGCGGTTTTTATTTTTTCTAGGTAGCTAGGGGGTAACAAACTGCTGTGAATTGACAGTTACAGGGAAAATAAGATCTTTGGGGGTAAGTGACTAATACTTGAGATCTGTGATTCCTTGCCGAAGGAAGGCAAGAAGTCTATGCGATAGTAATGTCATGTGTGTATGGGTGTGTTTGTATGGATGTTTGTGACGCCCGTTGTAATCACAATATCTCAAGATGGGAATCACGGACACTTTTCGTATTTGGTACATAGATTTGTCATGTTAAGAGAAAGAACCCCATTGTTTTCGGTAGAGGTCAAAGATCATTTAAGGTAACCAGAGGTCCAACTGTGAAAACATTTTAAACGGCATGTAAACACTATATCTCAAGATAGAAATGACAGACACTTTTCATATTTGGTACATAGATTTGTCATGTTGAGAATTCAAAGAACCCTACTGTATTTGGTGGAGGTAAAAAGGTCATTTGTTGTCACCAGAGGTTAAAGACCAAAAAACTTGTAATCACAATATCTCAACATTTCAATGACGGACACTTTTTCATGGTTAGAATGTAAATTTGTCATGTTAAGAGGGAGAACCCAATCGTTTTTAGTGGAGGTCAAATGTCATTTGAGGTCATTAGAGATTTAACTGTGAAACCTTTGGAAATAGCTTGTAATCACGATTACTCAAGATAGGAAGAACGGACAGTTTTCATATTTGGTATATAGATTTGTCATGTTAAGAGAAAGAACCCTATTGTTTTTGGTGGAGATTAAAAGGTCATTTGAGGTCACCAGTTGTCAAAGACCAAAACGCTTGTAAACACGATATCTCAAAATGGCAATGACGGACACTTTTTTTAATTGGTGTACAGATTTGTCATGATGTAAGGAAAAACCCTAGTGTTTTTGATGGTGTTCAAAGGTCATCTGAGTTCACCGGAGGTTAAGCTGAGAAAGCCTTGTAGTTGGCTTGTAAAGACGATATCTCAAGATAGTTATGACGGAATTTTTCCAAATGTGGTGTATAGATTTGTCTTTTTAATAGGAAGAACTCTCTATTGTTTTTGGTGGAGGTCAAAGGTCATTTGAGGTAATCAGAGGTCAAAAACCGAAAACCTTGTGACCATGATATCTCAAGGAGGCAGTGGCAGAAACTTTTCATATTTAGTACAAAGATTTTTCATGATAAAAGAAAGATGCCTGTTTTCTTTGGTGGGGGTCAAAGGTCATCTGAGGTCACCAGAGGTTAATCTGCAAAAGCCTTGTAAATGTCTCGTAAACACGATATCTCAAGATAGCAAAGACAGACACGTTTTATATGTGGTATGTAGATTTCTCATGTTGCGAGGAAGAACCCTATTGTTTTTGATGAAGGTCAAAGGTCATTTGTGGTCACTAGAGGTGAAAGCGTAAACTTCCTATTAACACTATATATGAAGGTGGGAAGGACAGAAGCAATTCATACCTTATATATAGATTTGACATGTTGAGAAGAGCAACCCTTTGTTTTTGGTAGAGGTAACAAGTCATTTGAGGTCACCAGAGGTCAAAAACTGAAACTTTGTAAACATGACATCACAAGGGAGGAGGAACAGACTAATCTCTTCTAAGACGTCTTTTTTCATTTTTTTTTGTTATTTAAGTTTTGGTGGGGTTCAAAGGTTATGTGAGGTCAGCAGGAGTCAAATAAGGAACGCATCGTAAAAATGACGTTTGAGGGATGAAAATCCCCCTTTCGGCATGGAATCACTAAACCTTTGGGCTTTTTAGTTTGGATTTGAAAAAAGAGGGATTGGAATTATTTTGCAAGTGCTGGAAGGCTAAAGAGCAAATAAACGTAACGTAGTTTTTAATTTCTTTCCCGAAATTGAAGAAATAAATTTTATGTTATATTATCACGAGAGAGAAAGTGTCTTTTTTTCCTTGTACACGATAACACTTTGAGGGGAAAACGGTGACAAAATCCTAAAATAAGTATTTTATTCCGGAAAGTCAAGGTAAATTCCCTCAGTAGAAATCATGTTGAACCGGTATATTATTAAAGCTACGTCTTTCAGCGTATTTTCAAAACAAAATGAGACCATGAGGGACTCATTTTGTTTTGAAAATACGCTCTGAAATACATCTATTTTTCAAGAATATTTTATTACTGAACATGTTTTGGACCTGTTTAGCACATGCTTACGATATGCACAAACTGATACATTAAGTTTTGTGTACCATGTATACAGAGTAACATATATATCAAATAACAGTATTGTTTTCCACAACTTCATACCTATATTGAAAACATTTTACAAGTATGATACGCAAGCCTTGGTCTTATACCCAAGCTCAAAATACCTTAATCAGAGCGGGGTTTAAGGTATCACTCCTTACAAACATAATAATCACAAATTAAAGGTTCTCAACTGCGGAAAGGCACTCTAAAACCCAAACTTGCCACTAAAAATTTCTTTGTTTACCTGCTTGAGGTGAGCTTATGGAGAAATTTGTCATTGCAAATGTCTTTTACTGCAAGAAATCACTCTCTGAGAGAACAATTTGTCATTTTATCCCAGGAGTGTGGAGAGGATTTACAGGGTAGGGTATTTGACAAAAGTTCTTGACTTCCTTCAAAAGACACTGGATGCATACTAAACGGACCACAACAGTGATAATAAATGTGACCGTCGCTTTTATGTAAAAATTACACATTACTTGGACTAAGCGCCGGTTTATTGAATGATTCCGGATGGTGTCGGACGTAGTGTCTCTGAGGTTGCGTGCCAGGGGAAAAGGCTTAGTTCTCTGTGAGTAATAGTAACCCAGGTAGTCTACCCGACACTTAGAAATGGCACACTGCATTAAGTGATATTTACTGGGGCGAGATTAGCACTTAGGAGCAGTTTGAAGCACTTTAATATCTGGTAATGCCATTACTCGTGCGGTAAGTAGACCAGAATACAACAATTCCAATATTATTTTTCATAGCACTCTTTCCTACTGCCGAACCGCAATGTTATGATGCGGGGGAGGAGGGGCTGGTGGAGAGGATAGGTAATGATAGGAGTTGTTACAAGAAAGAACCTTCATAGCACTCAAGCTCACCAACAGGAATTACAAATGATTCAAGACAAGCATTCTTCTAGCCTACTCCAATTAACATTGCAAAAGTTGTCTGTTGCATTAAATCCCCTCCTATTTGTCTCATTCTCGTTCCAGTCTTTTGCCTTTTAGCCCGGTAGTTTAAACTAGCCTTCCTGGCCAATACCGCCAGGGGCAGAATTTCTTCCTTAAATACCTAACCGCATGTGGTTGGGGAGGATTAGTTTTGGCATAACGTGAATGGAGATTTGAGAAAATAATTTCACTCGAGCTGTCATGTTATACTGAGACAAATGTACACGATGACAGACACAGGGCTGGCTTAAACCACATTTTAAAACATTTAAATTGTAAGTAATTTTATTTACATGATTGTAGCATTTATCCAGTAGGTTAAGAATAAGAATGGTAAAATGAATTGAGGTTTCGATGATGTTTTATTCCAAATAATGTCATCTTATCCCATTTTTCCAGTCAATGGCGAAATTCTATCTAAACGTGTTGTAAAAGTACAATTTTGTGTTCATATTTGATCTTGGGAATTCATGGGAACATTTGCGTCTTGACCTTTGGAGACCCGAAATGACGATCTTGTAAATTCTTGAAAAAAATTGCTTCTTGACCTGTGGCGACCCGAGATGAAAGTCTTGGGAATTCGTGCTTTTTGACCAGTGGTGACCTTAGTTAAAGAGCTTAAGAGCTCTTAAGAAATTTTGCTTTCTGACCTCTGGTGACCCCAGGTACAGAGCTTGAAAACTTGGGAAATTTTTCATTTGACCTCTGGTGACCCCAGATAAAGATCTTGGTTTTCAGCGTTTTACCCCTGGTGACCCCAGGTGGCCTTTGACCTCCACTCAAACCAATAGGGTGCTTAGTCTCACCAAAACACATCTGAATACTAAAAATAAACCTATCCAAACTTCCTACATCAAGATATGGCGTTAAGAATGTTTTCAGAGTTTGACCCCGGTGACCCCGAATGACCTTTGACCTCCGCCAAAACAATTAGGGTTCTCCCTCTTAACATAACGTATCAACATACTAAGTATGAAATCTATTCAAAGTCGAGATATCGTGTTAACACGGTTTTCATGGTTTTACCCCTGGTTACTCCAGATTACCTTTAACCTCCATCAAAAACAAGATAATTCATCCAAACACTTGGTATGAAATTCACTAGTTTCCTTACACGAGATATCGTGTTAACAAGTAACATCTAACATCTAACCTGCATTGAGATATTGCATCCTCCGTTAGGATGCTTTTCTTAGATTTCTATTACTCATATCGCTAAAGTGTCTAAAAATGCAATTCTTTTAGCGCGATTGGCACCCACCCACTCTGAGTGTCCTCCCAGTTTAAAATGATTGTTCAATAGCCCCGGGAAACCCTCAAAATAATTCATCATTTTCTGCTCAAGCCTTTTGTATTATCGTTTCCGGTCGAGTTTCTAGTCACACGAAGTAACAATATAAAGGAAAAAATGAAACTGATTTTTTTGTGGTCTGTCAAGGGCCCACAATGTCATTTGAATTTCAAGATAAAATGCATCATTTTTATGCGTACAATTTCGTAAATACCCCAGAGCTTCCTTGGGCTTCGCCAGCTGAACCACACCCGGGCTTTGGCCCTGGACCCCAACAGGCGCCCTGACTACGGACCCCACACCCTAAGGGGAGCGCCTGCCCTCCCGCAGAGCCTTTATCACCGTTTGGCAGTCCACCCGATTTGCAGCCCCCCTTTCAGAAATCAAATTCCCCCTGCGTGGACTAATTAGAAATGTGCTACACACGTGGTACATAAAAATTTACATTTAGCCTTCGTACAAAGTAAGAAGCCATCTGCACTGGAAACAGGGCCAAAACTTACAGACGAAACAGACAGTACAATCAACTACGATTAATCATGCGATGAATAACAAAGGGGTATGCGGTAGCATTACCTTTAGGCAGTCATTTCTGCGGAAAGTTTTTCGAAGAAATGCGTTCTTTACGGACATGTTGTCTTTTTAAGCAGATAGATATCATCTTTGTGCTGGTGGGCGGGATTAAATCTCGCAGCTACATTATAGTACTGCTAGGTTATATTTTCAACCTTTAAATTTGAAACAGTTTCTTTCTTAAATGTTGCTATGGAAGTTGCAAACCGAGGCAGTTGAGATATTTGGTATCTATAGAGGCTTTTGCTTGCGTTTTCTTACGTTTTGCAGACAATTGTATCATACAAAAAAGCTGACCACGTCTAGTGTCGTTGCAAGTAGGGGAGATAGGGGCCAATTGGGACATTTTTTACTTATTGTGCATAACACTCCTTTGAAATGTGATACGGGCAAGATATTATATTGACTCATGAAGCACAGTATAGCGCACCTTAGCTTGCATTAAATACCACTTTCCATTTTTTCATAAAATTAAATACTGTTTTTAATTTATCGTCCCAGTACGTCCCGAATGAGGGGTGCATTGGGACAACCAACATGGTACAGTGGGACAGTCCTGGAGAAAAGAATGTTCAATCCCCCGCCCTATAAAAGAAAAGGTTCGCCATTCTCTTGCCTCACCACTAACATTCGGTCATATTTCACACTGGCACCGAATGCAAAATAGCACACAATTATATTCCAAGGCTTAAAAATTTGTAGCCAACATTTTCCATACCTCTCTTAGAAATGACACTAAACTGGGTAATTCAAGCAAGCTTCCCGAGAGCATTAAACATTAGAAACTAAAAGAGTTGAGTTCTTACTGGGTGGTTTATTGTAATTATAAAACATAAATTAGCTTTTATAAATATGTAAGCACTTTCATTGCTAGCCTACCACAGTGACGTCAATGCAACTACAGCCTACACTGTAAGAAGTGCTATTCAGATCATTGATGAAGCCACATAAAACTTTCAGTGCAGCAGGTCCCATTTAACGCGCTAAACCGTTTGCTTAACCTAATATGTGTTTGCATCATTTGCCAACCATCTTTACAAAAGATGTTTTTTGTGTTTACTCCGAATTATGACCAGGGAGCTGTTAGGATGGAGATACAACGCACAAAATTGTCAGACAATATGTGCTTGAAAATGGTTTAATTCTTTTCAGGCACCACAGTTTGATTGACAGGTCTCTTTGTTCTCATTATTAAGTTCTTGTAGATTAAACCTTTTTAATGGTAACCCCCCCCCATTCTTTTCCAGGTAATCCCAATACAAAGGCCATTGTTTATACATGATTTGAAATGAGGTGTGTTGCGCCGATTTCCAAGCTTTAATCTGGTGTTTCAGTAAAACGACTGGCAACAAACGTTTAGATGACGTACTTCAATTGTTCCCCCACGATTTTAATAAGTCAGCTGCTGGAGGCATTGTTCAAGTCTATACATCTCTCAGATTTCCGCAAATTTGCCTATCATTAAGAAACGTATTTGAAAAGTTAGTTAAAAAGGATTTCTCTGCTGACTTTAAAGGAAGTGATGTTAAGTGTGACGAATACTGACGAAAGTTTAAAATTTCACATTTTTGCATGACGGTTGGCAACGAAAAGTTAACGAGTACAACGTGGAGGGTGTGTCTTCTCTGACCCTTACAAAAAATGTGTGTCAACCTGTGTCTGCAACCACGCGTGATCACACTTAAAAAAATAAAAAAAATCACGCTTGTTCCTGGGTGGCAAACCTGCGTTTTTGGAACCTTCTGGACACAGGTTTGACACAGGTTGACACACCTTTCCTGCTTTTGAATTTTTAAGCCACAGGTTTTGTCTCAGAATTCTTTGTTAACGTTGGGATTTAATTGCCACATGTTATGCATGTAAAACCTGTGAAAACCTGTGGCAAACTTGTGGCAAACCTGTAGCAAAGTGTGGCAACTGGGAAACCTGTGTCAATGTGAAGGGGAAACACGGGTTTTTGCACGCAAAAACCTGTGATTACCCATGACAGAAACATGTGAAAACCTGAGGATTTGGAACTAATTGCCACACGTTTTTCTTTTGTAAGGAACTGACGTTTTGACAATGCATCACTGATCTTAGTTATTCTAGGCATTGAAAAAAGGAATTTTGAGGAGAAAAGCAAGATTACAGTCGGAAGCGAACATTGCTTCAAAGAGTCTATAGAAAGTTGCATCTCCATCATAACAACTCCCTGTTATGACTGCATGACAAAAGTTTGTGTTGTCCCAATGCTCCCCGTCCAAAGTGTCCCAAAGCACCCCATACATGATTTTTTAATGTGATCACGCATATCTATTAAATGCGTGAAATTATAATTGTGCACACCACTTTATACAATACCTTAGGTTTGCATGTTTTCACACCACAAGTAAAACATTTGGAAAGGAAGCTTAGCAGAAGTATGTGGTCATATGATGTAACTGTTTCGTAAGTAAGTCAAATTGTCAAATGTGAAAATTACAGTCACATTTCGACAAAAGAATGCCAAACTGGGTAATTTGTACATAGTTTAATGTGTAACAATGTGTGCTTCTTATGACCAAAAGGAGGGTGTACCTAAACACTAGAACCAATAGATATATTGGATGTCCCATTGCACCCCGTGTCCCAATGCGCCCCACTCTCCCCTACATTTTAAGATAGCCGGTTGTTCCAGAAGACTGATGAATGATGTAATTTGTGTCTTCCACATTAGTCTCTTGGCTTTTAACGAAAGAAGAAATTATCTAAAAACCCCTAACTTTTTTTCAGTCGGTGATTCATTGCCACTTATTATGGGAATGCCGATAGATTTCGCGTTTATCGGTGGGGTATTATGCACTTAAAGTGGGACGTAAATGACAGGCGTTCGAATTTGATAATTATTCCGGTCAAATTATTTAACATGGTTCCTGCTGGCATCAAAGAATTGGTGGAGGTAGGAAGTACGGTAGTGGTGGCGCTAGGTAAGGAGCAGGGGGACATGTCCCCCTTCGAGTAAGTCTGGATCCTTCAGTAAAAACCCAAATTTTTAAAACATTTCTCAATGTAAACAAATTTTCGTTGCGCTTTGCGGGCAGACGCTTATGTGTCCGCCAACTGTTTCGGCAATCCGTCGACA
This sequence comes from Holothuria glaberrima, assembly GCA_009936505.3. Taxonomy (NCBI): domain Eukaryota; kingdom Metazoa; phylum Echinodermata; class Holothuroidea; order Aspidochirotida; family Holothuriidae; genus Holothuria; species Holothuria glaberrima. The sequence continues at coordinate 32,971 of WURT03654018.1, forward strand.
ATGTCGGGGCTTCGGGATTCTTCCCCGTCGGACATCCTGGTGCCATCCAGAAAGAAAGGACTGAATGGAGTGGAATTTTGCGGCCGAACGACTCCTTCTAGCTTACCAAGTTCTTGTCTGGGGGATGGATGCCAATGACTAGATTTCTAGAACCATTGGTCAGGTGGGAACAATGATTAAGGCTCCAGGAGCTTCTCAATTATGAACACATTACAATAAAACAATCAATTTCATTATTTAAGTGGTATTTGATGAGGACTTAGCAGACCCTCAAAATCAAAATCAAAATGGCGCACTCGTTTTTTTGTGATAGTGTAACTCAGACTTGATAGGTGGTCACCTTGTGGTGTAGGGGGTAGATGGGTAGAGAAGATGAATGATGATAAACTTTGCCCGGGCTTCGAGAAATAACATAACTCAGATTGTTCTACGAGGAGGTATTATTGTAAATTCTGTACCTGTGATAAGTCAACAAATTTTCCTGCTTAGTTCGTGTTGCTGAAACAAATACAATTCAAATAGACATAGACTTAATCTAAGTCAAAGGTCATAGTTTGTGACTTCGACCTCCTTTGGCTTAATCACTCACATAATAATTGTTTCCTGCTATTCATCTGAATGAGCACTTGTTATCCAATAATTTGAGTTGCAAGTTGTTACTTTGAGGTTTTGGGTTGTAAAGAAATGTAGTCATTTTAGTTTCCTCTAATCACTAACATCTGACCAAATCAAGTACTGTCTTAGTGATTATAGCAACTAAAACATGCATTCTAAGTATACAGAAGATTTCATTTTAACATCATAACTACGGACACGAAACAATCAGAAAAATATAATTTTGGAAAGTAAGGGAGAAATCCCGGCGGATTCTTTTATCCCACCGCCCGTTAGTATGACATTAAATGACATTCGTAAGGAGCTGATTGAGAATTTCACACACTTTAACCAAATTACCTTAATTAAACGTATTAAGTTTCCTTCAGTTATTAACATAGTCATCTAAATGATTTTTCCACTAAATGAACCCGTTATGTGTGGTCACCATTTTTTGTACGACCTTTATTTCAAAAGTTATGCCAGTTTATCTATATTCGTCGGACATCCAAGATGGAGACCACGATATCGCCTAATCAGGCGCGGTTCTACGAGGGGGGGGGGGCTAGAGGTGGGGCTTTAGCCCCCCACCTTTTTCCTAGCTCCCAAAATTTCGCAAATTTTATATTGACTAGCAGTGGTGGAGACATAGATATAATCAGGCTCTTTATCAGGCCGGTAGCCAGTTAGCTCTATAACAGTTCTCTCTATTTCTTGTAAAACTTTCATCTTCAGTTCTATTTAGCGTTTCGTTTCGTTTCGTTTCGATTCATTTATTTGTTTTCCACAACATGTAATTTCAAAATAATACAGTATAATGCCACATTCAAAAATCCATAAACATGATGTGAAGGAAGTAAGCTAAAAAAACCCTAGGGGCTTGTCGGGAGCTTACTCCCTAAAGAAATAAACAGGAAAGAGGAACACACAATAGTTGAACAAAGTTACAAAGACAATTTCATACCATCCCTAAGCCGGCAAAAAGCCCGTGCCCACAATATGCTCCCCCACCAGCCAGATGCACACACGCCTCTTCATAAGGTGATATTTGGTGCCCCACTTTAAGTTAAAGTAACACTGCAGAAAAGTTGAATATTAAAATGTAACTTTGATTAATAATGCTGATATAATATTTAGCGATATTTTTCTTAAATGAGTGTAAGCTTGGCTTAGAGATCATAGTGTCTGGTAAGAAGTTCCAGGCCCTTACTGCTCGGTAACGTAAAGAACTTAGTGAAAACGAGAAAGGGTGATAGGGTTTCTTAATAAATGAGCGTGACGGGTATCGTATCCATGTTAAAAACTATTTTGCTCTAGAAAGTGAGAAAAATTACTCGGTAAGAGATTACCCAAAAACTATACGCAAAGCACAAAACCCCGAGATTTAGTACATCATGCAATTTCAAAAGATACAAGGACTTAAAAATAGGGCTGGTTGGATCTCTTCATCAAGCTATAGAAATGTGCCTAACGGCTCTCTTCTGCAAAATAAACAAACGGTGTATATGACAGGAGCTAGCACCAGACCAAATTGATGAACAATAAGTTAAGTGAGGATAGATTAAAGACAGATAAAACTTTCGCAAAACATTTTTAGGGACAATATACTTCAGTCTGCCAATAATATTAACGCCCTTTGCGACCTGTGACGAGATGTAAGAAATATGGTCTGCCCAACTTAGTTTCGAGTCAATAATTACACCTAAAAATTTAGTTAAATTGACCCGTTAAAGTGTTTGTCCATTTACAACAATATTAAAATTCTTATCATTTATACATGACGAATTATTAAATACAATATAATTAGTTTTGGCTAGATTGAGTGAAAGTTTATTACAGGCAAACCAGTAACAGAAAATCGAGAGTTCATGACAGACAATCTTTTCAAGTCGTTGTGGATTATCGTCGCAGAAAAAAATATTCGTGTCATCTGCAAACAGAACAAGTGAGGCATTCTGGCAAATATTATTCAGATCGTTAACATAAATAATGAAGAGAAGAGGTCCTAGTATGGAGCCTTGTGGAACACCACAGGTAATGGCATTCATCTCTGAGTTTATCCCATTGAAAGAAGTATATTGTTTTCGCTTTGTTAGGTAGGTCTTAAACCAGCTACGGGGCGTACCTCTGAGATCATAGTGTGAGAGTTTTTTAAGGAGTATGTCGTCACTGGTTAATAGTATCAAATGCTGTAGAAAGGTCCAAAAATATTCCCAGTGATGTTTGCTTGTTTTCAATGGCTCGATGTACTTTGTCGGTAGCGTCTACAAGGGCAAGTTCAGTAGAGCGACCAGAACGAAAACCATACTGATTATCTGATACGAGTTTATGTTTAGCAAAAAATGTTTGAACTCTGTTGAACATCAATTTCTATAAGATCTTTGAAAAACAAGGCAAAACTGAGATCGGTCTAAAATTAACAAAAAGAGTTTTGGCACCCTTCTTATACACTGGTATTACCTTAGCTATTTTTAGATCATCTGGAAACTCCCCCTCTCGAAAAGATAAGTTAAAGATATAAAATAGAGGTTGAGATATAAATGGAAAACCAAGACAAACAATCGAAGGGCGAATACCATCATAACCAGCAGATTTTTTTGAGTCAAGGCAGTTGAAAGCTGTAACTATAACTTCATCGACGTTTATAGGAGGTAGAAACATACAATTCGGATTAATTGGAGGAAAATAATGATTACTAGAATGATTGTTTATCTTTTCGGCAAGTGATAAACCAAGATTAGTGAAAAAAATATTGAAAGCATTAGCAATTCTGTGTGGGTCAGAGAAATATGCATTCTCATCGTCAAATATATCGGGATCTTGTGAGACATTTTTAGTTTTATGGAAAATATCGTTAATATTACGCCAAGTACATTTAATATCATTTTTGCAGCTGTTGAATTTCTCATTGTAATACATTTTTTAGCTATTCGTATGAGGTGATTTAATTCATTCCGAAATAGTTGGTAGAATGTTTTCCTGTCCTGTGTAGGGTGTTTTAAAAAGTCTTTGTAAAGTTTGTGTTTGCGTTTCACTGACTGAATGAGGCCTTTAGTAATCCAAGGACGCTTCTTTCTATTAGTTCTTGTAAGTTCAATTCAAGGGAAGCTTTCATCATAAGTTTTGTGAAAAATTAAATGAAAAAGTCCATAAGCAGAATTTGTGTCCTTTGCCTCATAGACTCTTTGCCAATCAGTATGAGCGATCTGCAAAATAAAGAACTGAACGTTTTTTGAGAATAGTTTCTAATGCGTACTTTGTAAGAAATATTTAACTTAGGACATAGGGAGATATTCATGAATATAGGAAAGTGATCACTTATGTCAGTAAGTAGAACCCCTGAGGAATCAACTACAGCAGCGTCAATAGTATTAACATTTGTAAGTATATTATCAATAAGTGAACTACTTTTACTCGTGACTCTGGTAGGTTGACTTATCCCTGCATTGAAACCACAAGCTGAAATAGTATCTAAGGCCTTTTTAGGACTATCGAAATCAATATTAAAATCACCCATAACAAAGCACTATTTGTTTTCTGATGAAACCGTGTTAAGAACTGAGTACATATAGTCAATAAAGTTTCCATATGTCCATCAGGTGGTCGGTAAATTACACCGACAACTACATTTTGCTTTAAACCGGGTACTCTTAACTCGATGAAGAGGCTCTCAATGTAGCCGTTGAAAAAGGAAAGATCGTAGCGATCCGTAAACCCATAATCTTTTTTCACAAACAGACAAACACCCCTCTCCTTTTAATTTTGCGATGCCTTTCAATTAAAATGTAGTCATCTAAATGGATGTAAGAAGGAAAGAAATCTTTAAGCCAGGTTTCGCTAAAGCCCAGCACGTCAAAATTGTGATCAAGTAAGGAAAGATAATCGACAATGTTATCAAAATTTCTGACAAGACTACGACTGTTTAAATGAAACATACTGAAGTTCCCTTTTTCTAAAGCTTTAAACTCCTCAATATTGAAATAATATAAGTTACAAATTTCCGAAGTATCTGAGTCGTTTACATTGTTGTCCTTGGTTTCTAAATGCGAAGTTACATTATCAATTCCTACAGTACTAAAAAAATCTTGACCATACAACTCATTGAACGGTAAGTTACTTAAGTGGCAACATCTGCAAGAGGACGCAACAGCGTCTTGATTTACATCGTGATTAAGGCATACAGCATGACAATATGATGAGCAGAATTTACATTGTGTAATCTGCTGGCCCAGTGAAAAATTACCCAAACAAATAGCACAAGTAGAAGACACCTAAACAGAACATAAGATAGCAAGAGAAAAAGTGGAAATATTTACAAAGCTATATCAGGTGAGGGAAAAATCACAGGAAAATCCGTTCATGAATTATTAATTTCAGGTCAGCAATGGAGAACAAAGCGATAGGGTCATCGCAGAGAAGCGACGTCCGATGGTGAAAAGGATCAACATTTTTGAGTTTAAATGCCTTGGGCTATCGTCATAAGACTTCTGATGAATAAAGGACATTTGTGACGAAATAACATTGAGATATCAGAACAACTGTTCAACTTTCCCTAAGTCTGCAGAGTTGATATGATGTTTTCGGTCGTTCACATCAATAACAAAGATCTTTCCGATTAAGGTCCAGGAGCGTTTGACCTTGTCCTGTTTTCTAACACAAGAAAAGAGGTGCTGTTTTTTAGGTGAAAGGTCCTCGTTGACAAATATCCCCGTAACCTTGAGAGAGGTCCTGGCCCTGTAAAATTTATCTCAAGCGTTGTAGTGGGCAAATTACACAATAATTGAACAAGGTTTGGGGTCTTCAATAGGCCTTCCAGAGTTGACAGTGGATTTCGGAGTAATTCGATGTGAGCGATCAATTTTATCTGACGATATTGTAAGATTCATTTTGTCCTTTGCTATATTAATGATAATTTCGTCAGTTGATTCTTTGAGGGACTTGGGAATGCCATGAATTCTGAGACAATTTCTCCTAGAATATTGCTCCTGAACCTCGAGCTTCCCGACCACT
>WURT03654019.1:0-18785 GCA_009936505.3 Holothuria glaberrima
CAATATCTCAAGAAGGATGACTGTGAGGGATGTCATACTTTGCATGTGGATTGCTAATATTGTGTAGCAGAGCCTTTACATTTTTGTGGCAGTCAAAGGTATCTAAAGTAGGATAACTGTTAGGGATCTCATGCTTGTCATGTGGGTGATTCATGTTTGTTACAATATATCATATGGCAAGGTATCACTAAGCCTTTTGGCTTTCTGGTTTTGTTTCGTTTTTTTTTTTTTTTTATGTTTTCTTTTTTTTTTTTTTTTTGTTCCAACAATGAAACAAAACCTGTAAGAGGAACAAGGAATAACAGAATCTAAATTCATTAGGCTGCCAAAAAGTTTGCCAATTTCCAAGAAGTTCTTTAGTCAGTTGAATTCCAATAAAAATATCACTCTCCAAAAAATACAGTTCACAGAAATCTTATAGATGTATGTAACACAACAAATATATGAAAATTTATAATGTAAAAGTGAAAGCCACACTGTAAGGTTTGTTTTATGGTATTATATTGGATGAAAACTCAACTTTGACATCATCATATGGATTATGGATATCTTCCATAAATTTTTGACCTTAACTTCATGCTGTAATAATTGAACATTCCATGTTTGGTTTATATTTATGTAAGTTTCACTTTCTTAATGTTACTCTCATGATGTCTTTAGCATATTGTTTAAATTTTGGTCTTAGCTCACTTCAGCTACTACCTCTCAGGGCAATTATTTGTTTTCATCTGTATACACCAATAAAGAATCCTTATGATATATCTTTCACTGAGTTTTGATGAAACTTTATCTTCACAAAGTGAACAATGGCTGGCAGAGTAATGACCACTAATATCACTTGTCAGTCCACTGCCCCTCCCCTCTACTTTACTGATACTGATAGCAGCAAATATTCTGTGAAGTCTTTGAAAGTAATTTTTGACTGGTGAATATGTTGGCAAAGTTTAAGTTGAGTTTAGTGGTCATAATGAATTGAAATCATATATGAAATATGTTGCAAATATGTTACAAAAGTCCGAAAGTCTTCTTTCAAAGATAGTTCAATAGTAGAATAGTTTTGATACTTCAGTCTTCCAGAGTCACGTAAAGGGGCTAAGGCATCACCCCAAGCATATTTGGAAATATGATCATATATCTAAATACAATACTGGTGACTTCACTTGGATTGACATCAATTAATCAAATGGAATATTCCCTCTGGTTGGTCAATGACATCTTGTGCAGTCAGATCTGTTCCCTGTTAAGCTCACACACAGTATTGTGTGGATGTGGCCTTGAGCAATTTGAACTCAGTGTAAGCTACTGTAACTTTGTCTAGAACTGTATATGACTGGTGTTTTTTCTTAAAATTGGAGAAGGAGCTAAATGTAATGAGGAAAACTATTTATCTCTGCCTCTGTAGTTTCAGATAAAGCTAAGGTCCGCCGAAATGAACTCACCAAAACTTCAGTGCATGTTTGCATTCTGGTTTAGAAAATGAATTTTTGTTCCTTTCAATAGCACAAGCTTCTAAATCATTTTATCTGATGTTGAGGTTGCATTCACCCATAAATTTTTTACATGTCTCATTTTCAGCTATCGATCTCATTCGAAATCTTTTGCAAGTGAAGCTCCGGAAACGTTACACTGCCGATAAGTCCTTAGCACATTCATGGTTACAGGTAGGTGAATTGAATGGAAGGTTAAAGGGTGCTGTTAAATTTCTTACTGAAATGAGTAATTTGTCAATTGAAGAACAGTCATTCATTTCATCAGAAGAACAAATATAGATCACATTCAGTAGTTGTCTTCAATTGTAGCTGTGTTCATAGTGGTCTTATATCTTAAGTTCCTACTAAATAATTTTTTCTATCACTTTTGCAGGATTACCAGACGTGGCAAGATTTGCGCCGTTTGGAGAAACAAGTTGGAGAACGCTATTTAACTCATGAGAGTGATGATGAAAGGTGGGAAGCCTACCGACAACAGCAGAAGAATGTCCCACCTGAGGAAAGTGAAATATCCATAAATATTACCCCTGGTACACCTGGAAGAGTCAGCACTCTGTGATAGTCTGGGATTACCACCTTGCCATATTTGAAAACTCAAAAACAACTTTTTTTGGAGGTTGTGAGTCTCAGCCTAGTCCTTGTTTTTGCCCTGTTGTTGTAAACAAGTTGTCTAGTGGTCTTATTGTTTTGAAACTACATGATCAGCAAGGTCAGTGCATCAGTCACAAAAATCTGAACAATTTTGAATATCAAGTCATTCTGAACAATTGCAGACATTGTTTGTTTGTGACCAATTTTGTGTTGGATGCTTTTGTCGTCATTTCAGAGGCAAAAATAAAAACAAAATTTTATCATGTTACACTAGACGTTTATAGTGAATTTGTGGCACAAATCTGATGTTCCTTGATTAGTAGCAATTACCATATCCAAGAGGCATGAAGCTTTGTAAATTCTTTGAATTGTACAGGAGTACAGCAGTGAATAATGGTTCGAGAGGTGTTCACTGTTCAGTTTTTAATAACTTCACTTTGTCTAATGAGTTGGTATTAATATGTGCAGCTTTCTATTAATGGGATTAAGGTTAGGAAACAAGTTTTGAAAAAAAACATTTATATGTTCAAATTGTGTTTTTTAGCTATTCAAAGGACTACATGACTAGTAGTAAAAGGTTTTACCTACGGTAGGTTATTTGTAAGCTAATGGTTTAGTGTGCAAACTGCTTGTTACATCATTTGTGGGTCTGCACCCCAATAAGTTGTTAACACCAGTGAGCATTTACACTTAGGCCTGCCTCTCTAGACCCTCTCTCTGAGATCAGTGGCAAAAGAAATATTCTTGACAAAATGCAAGGCACAAAGTTGTGCACCACAGCTGCAAAAGATATGACAATGGGAAGAGAGAAGATAGCATTGGTCAGGGTTCAGCTGTTCTCCATGTGAAGATTAGTAACAAATTGAACATCGTAGTGGAAGGTGTTATTACTTGATGGTCAGCTGCAAATGTAGGGTTTGGTGTACATAAACTCATCATTTAGGTCTTAAATTGGTTGGTAATTAGGTTCAGCCTTGTTTATGTTGATTAGTGTACAACACCTGTGATTGACACCTGACAGAATAATATCACTTACGGTGCAAACAGTGACAACAATTTTTCTTCATGCAGACGATGAAGTAAAATTTGATATTAGTTGATGTAGAAGGGGAAGGTTATCTCATTGTCATAAACTGTAAATCAGGACAGCATTCAATATTTGGCCCAAATGTTTAATTTATCCACTCTATTTAACAGTCATTATGTTAGTGCTGAACAGTCCTACAAAGCCTGATTCTAAAAAGATAGACCTAGTGAGGATGTATGGCAAATATGCAAAGAAAAGTTATGTGCAAGCTTTGTCCAACATTCTATCCCACTAGGTTGTGGAAGACCACATCTTGTCAAGTATTTTACAGAAGATGCCAAAGTTTTGTTCGTGGTTTAGGTTGTCTTGCTCAAAGGAGTACTAAATGTTATTGAAGAAAATTTTTAGTGCAAATTTTGGAGGTAAAAGTACATATAAGTTTGAAATAACTATTATGTATCTCGTACATGTCTGTCAACTTGTGTATGAAGGAATTTGCAGCAAAGTGATAAGCCAAATGACGAGGAGCAAGGTATGAAATTAATGAAACAGTGAGCTTCATGAATTACTTGAGAGAATGTTGCGGAGAGTTTATGTTATTGACGAAGTCCTTACAATAGCATAGATGTAATCTCAAAAAGGGTGTCCTCTATTTTCCCTCGAGTGTGTAAACACTTAAGGGGAAAATGCAGTCACCCCAATTGGAGTTAGTGTGTCCCGTCATTCTACTTCATGAATGGCCTATTTTGATCATGTGACAATATTTTTGTTAGTAATTTGTGACATTCAAGGAGGATTATACCTTGCTTTACCTTAAGTTTGTAATAGCTATGGCCAAAACAGCTTCAAAGGAGCTTGTAAAGCAATAGGGGGAGATTTGCAATAGTTTGCTGATTTTCAAAGCAAATTTTGGGGTGACTGCCTATTGCCTTTAAGTTTGACATGCATTGTTGCTATGAAATCTTCATAATCATCTTCAGTGAAACAAGATTTTGCAAAATCTTTGCTCTGTATTTTGACAATGGCTGTCTCTCTTGGCCTAAACTTAAATGAATTTCTTGCTACATGTTTTCAGTTTGTGGTTGCATTTTTTCACTGTTTTCACTCCCCTTTCCTTGTGGTAGCAGCTTACAATGACTCAAATTTTCATAGGTTTTTTTTTATTTTAATATTCACCTTCTTACTCTGCAAGTGCTAGAGAACTGATTGTAATCATAGAGCACAACATTTTTCTCATGTAGGGGCTTAAATTAATCAAAAATAAACCACAAGAAACCTTGCAGAAACAAACAATAACTGCTTTGGACATTGTTATGTCTCACTGGCAGATGTATCCCATACAGCTTTTTAATTTTTTTTACTGCACGTTTGAACAGCCAAGCATTAATTTTATCATAATTGTAACCATTGTCTTGCTGTGCACAAGTACTATCAAGGCATCCCCTGCACATGACTCGTAACGTCATAAGATTATCTTACATAGAGCTTAACGTAAAGCTTTGTCAATAATAAACAATTGTCCAGAGTGTGTGAGTAAAAAATCAAATGGGGGAAAAGGAACAGAGTGTGGAAGAGCAATTATCTGGATAATAAAATATCTGATGGGTATATCCCCATTCCTGCAAGATTTTGGTTTTTTTTGAAGGTTTTCTTTTTCATGTTTATGATTAGTCGATTTGGTGACCTAAGAGGAGGTTAATATTGTTTGGTTGGCTGGAATTCTATCAGATAATAGAGTAATTGTTTAGGAGCATCTGTACAATGGTAACAGAAAAAATGAAATGGACTCTCCTATTGTTTGTTTAAATATTTTCACTGCTGAATATTAACTTTGACTTGATGCCGTCTTGGCACTAGTTATTTCAGGCTGCCCAGATTAAATGCAAACAAGACTGAAGCAACTGCCATTACTAAAATGAATAGTTCTTTTTCAGAAGCTATTAAGTGTGCTCATTTATTTGAAAAAAAGATGTGTAGAACACTTTCAAAAAGAAAGAAGCACTGGCTGGTATTGTTTCAATAGATATTTTGAAACATGGTAGCTGTTTTATGTAGACAGAATACCTGACAAAGTTCAAGAATAAATTGTGTGAAATTAGGAATTACTAGTAGTAAGGATTCTTTTATTTTTAATTATGCCTTTTTTAGAGCATAACTTCTCAGACTTATATTTGTATTTGCTTCGTTTAATATAAAGATGTTTTCTTTTTCCTTGGTGGGGTCACTGCACAGTAGTAAGGAGAAATGTTAATTGTAGTAATGGTAGGTTTTTGTCATAAATCTGAATCCTGTCATCCTGGGATATTGTATTGCCATGAAGAAAATCTTGTAAATGTGTATGGAGCATACAAAACAGTGACTATTTTGTGACAGATGATGAACAAATGTACAAAGAACTAAGTGAAGTTCTGATCATATTAGTTTCTGTTACAATTCATGTATTGTGGCTGGCTTGTATTTCATGAAAGTAAACGACAGTTTACCTGACTAGGGTGTATATTAAGACTTTGATAAAATAATTTTGGGGTTGTGCAATATATATTATTTTGTTTGGGCTTTGGGTTTTTACTTTTTTGTACATTTTTGTTTGTAAGCGAGATCTGCATGTAAAAACAGCTCAGTATTTTTGGTTTAAAGTTTTTAGAAACCATGTAGTAGTTTTGTAGAAACACCACTTTAACTAAAGAGTTCCTAACAAACATTTGAGTAACAAAATTGCAGTGCAGGGATGGTTTTTCATTTTGTTGGTTTAGAGGAAGTCTTATCCTTGGCTTATAATACAGCATGGGAGGTATGGCTTTGCATATGTGTGTGCAGTCTTTGTGAGCATGATATTCCAGCAGGGCTACTCCGGCACATTTCTCATGGGCATGTGTACACCTCTTGTGTTGAAAGTCTACAAAATCACCAATCTCAGAGTTTATTCACTTCGCAATATTTTCTTTGAACAAAATATTTGCAGTGACAGATTTGAAGCAATTTTCTGTCAGATTTTGTGAGATGCTAGTGGAAGGCAGAATGTTTATCCTGGTTTAAAAAATATGGGTGGAATAATTAATCAAAGACAGTGTTGCTGCAAGATGACAAATATTCATTTCTCAGCTATTGCTGTGACTACTGAGATAGATTTTAATCATCCAGAGTCTTTGGAGCATACCATACTTACATGTATATGCTCTTTAATGTTTGGTCAGCAGGTAAATGAGCTAACAAAATGACTGCAAGAGATAAGATTTTCACATGATTTCACTGTGTTTTTGTGAACAGCTATCTTCCTTCCATATTCTTAGTCTTGTGGATAATGGACTCACAGACTACAAAGTTTGTCCTTCATTCAGAATTTTCTAACTTATTTTTAACATGCTCATCATCTAACTTATTTTTAACATGCTCATTGTTATATCCTCCATTGGCAGTGTGTTTTACACTGTATTGCACCAAAGTGTTTTACTTAAATCCTGCTTTAGGTACATGGGTCCTCACTGGGCACATCAGCTTTTACTTGGTGTGGCTTGCCATCGAAATTTGTTGCCCAGCTGACAAAGCCAGTTGAATGGCAGCTGAAGTACCATCAGGTAGACTAGTTAACTGGTGAACTTTGTTTTTGCTGCTCTTTGTTGATATTTAAGGAAAATGGATGTTCTTGAATTATTTATCTCTTGGTCTGATTTATAAAGTGTACAATAGAAAACAGAAACTAGCAACAGAAAAGTTACATTTATATAAACAGGAATTAATGGGAGGCCTTATTGTCACTTCAGGGTGATGGTGAAATTATACAAAGCGGACTTATAGTTTTTTTTTTTTTTATATGAAGACCGTTTAGGACATGAGGAATCAATTCTTTTTTTGTTGGAAAACTTTGTAACATGTCCTTCCTTATTGATGTCCAAGTTATTACAAACAATGTACTACATGCATGACATTCAGCAACACCCATTGTAGGAGAATGAGCCATTTGTTTGCTGCAGTAGGTGAATGCGAGGAAAACATTGCAATTAAATTGATAGGTTAAAAAATGGATAGGAGTTTGACATTACCATCTTCGCTTATTGTTGTCCAGTGGGAAGTGGTCCTTAAAAAGGTATCATTATTTGTAAATCAAGATCTTTCATCTTTTCTGCCCTTTTAAACAAACACATTGCAGCTTTACAATGTAAGTTTTGTGTCTCCCTCTGTTTTATTATTCTGTGTGCTTTCCTTAAACTTTGTTTTGTCCTAGGTTAATTCATTATAAATCTAAAAAGGGTTCTCTCCTAGAACAAATAAGACCTGTTAGGTACTAACCCTTCATCAGGTGGTTGAGCCATAAGTACTTTGAAGAATATTTGATGAAAAAATAAAACTTTCTACTCTGTGCCAAGTGAATGGTTCTTTCTCTTTCATCCTTTCACCATAGACACTTTTCATATTTTGGCATAGATTTTTTTTCATTGCAGTATGTCTTTCTTTTGATAGCTGTCCTTGTCATGTAAAAGAGGGCCTGTTCTGAAATATTATTGGTGTCCAGAAAGTGAATGGCTATTGACATTGACATTGTCTTATGGGATTTTTTTTATATATATATATATTTCTGATTATTTTTAATTACTCTATGTTCCATGTTTTGTTTTCAGTTGTATCTGGGTGGTCTCTGTTGATAATACTTTGTGTGCACTTTTTTGAGGAGGTGGGGGGGGGACATGTGCTTTTTCAGCACATTCATGGTGAATACAGGGTCTTCTGTGTAACATTTGTATACCTTTTATGTGAATTTATTATGATGTTTGAATCATGGATTTACATATACATTTTCAGGTAATATAGCATCAAGAATTTCTCATAATTCTGTACTGCTTGCATGCTTTAACAGTTTGGCTGTAAGTGTAGGTTCATGAAAATTTATGTTGTTTTGAAAATTAATTGTGAATTACAATGACTTTTATTTACAGTGTGAAAAGAGTTTGTGTGTATGTTAAGAGAAAATGCCAAATTATTATTGTATAAAATTGTATCAATATTTAAAAGGGAATATTGTGATATATTTCTAAGGGACTACTAATTTTTAGTTACATATGAGAATGCTTGAACTTATGTGTAATAAATTTTCTCTTAAATAGTTTTAGTAAAACATCATAGAGGACTGGTAGAAGAGTAATTTACTGTAAGATTAAAAGAAATTATTATAGGATTCATAAGAAGGAGCAGTGGATTCCTAGAATGATTATCAAATGTAAAGCAGTATTACCATCTGTTTGTAAAACTGTCATATTAAATTAAATGTGCAGAGAGTAGGAAAGTATTTATTCATTGATGTGCCACAAGGCCCTTTGGAACCAGGCTGTAGCCACCCTTCCCCCCCCCCCCATGCCCCCATGGTTTTAAGTTAGAGTTAAAAGGTTTCCTTCACACTAGTTGTTGGATGTTTGTTTCAAAAAATTAACAGCAGCTATGCCCGAGAAGGGTCTGAATTTACTGTAGAAAGTGCTAAAATCCAGGAGGTCTCAGCCCCCTAATCTTAGAAGCTTTCCACCTTCTGACATCCATGAACTTCATAGTCATGTAAAATATTCTTCCTGATCTTACGGGATGTCCTCTTCAGAGGTAGTGGTATGGAAGGAAGGGGTAACATGGCAGGGTTTGGTTGTGTAGGAGTGTATCAGGAGAGGTTGGGTAGGGGGTGAGAGAAAGGGTGTTTCAAGAATCAAGGGAACTGAAACCATCGTGATATCTAAAGAGGTCAGGTTAATGTCCTTTCTGTATTCATTACATACATCTGAAGATTGAGAAGGAAGGTGTGAGAATTTGTCATGCTTCAGGTCCTGCATGTCTTGCCTGAATTACTGAACTAAACTTCTATGGGAAGCTAACGAACTGAGGGGTGTGTTACCACCATATTGACATTTTACTATAATGACAAGAGTCATTGCCAGTCGTTGATATGACTGTGTATTAGTTTGAAGTAAATTGTTCACATTTAACAGATGGTTGTATTTAAATTTAAAATGGGTATAATTTTAGTTATTTTTAATGGCCCATTTTAAGTGCTTGGGTTTTACAAGGTACAAAACTTATACTTTAATTTCCATGCAAGTTGTGGTTAACCCTTCTGCAGAGAGTAAATGGGCTTTTGAAACTGGTGGTGAGAGCATGCATAATGTGATGTTCATTTCATGGTAGTTAACTTAATTAGCATAAATTAAGTAGCATTAACAACATCCCTTTCTGAAGGACAAGGTGCTGAACTCTCACCTGTCAAAAACAGTATTTTTCACATTTGTAACAGATTACAGGCTGTGTGAAGGAAATCTGCGATCTTCATCACATGCAGTTGGAATTATATTTCTACAAGGTATTATCCATGGAGTCTTGTTAAAGATGAATACCTTGCCTTACAGCTTTGAATTTAAGCTTATTATGATAGTGGTACAGTAGGTCCTGGATCCACACTGTGGTTCAAGACAGGTTTTCTTGATCTGCTAGGCCACCCAATTTTGGCCCAGAAGTAGGGGCTACATCCCTTTGTTCTTCTAACCCTTTCTCCATCTTAACGAGCATCAACTCAAAACCTTTCAATAAAACATAAACAGCAAAGCCAGTAATCTAGCCAACACTTTTAGAGGGTACAAATTCATTTCTGAAAACTGTTATCTAATTTGGGTTTTCTTCTTGAATCAAGGAACTTAATTTTATTTACCTGTGATTTTTGTACTATCATTTTATTCCAAGAAAATCTTTACCAGTGTTGTACATTTAGTGATTTAAAAACAATGATAGGTAACTGTAAACTGTAAAGACAAAAATCTTGTAAAGGTCATTAATTTGATGTTTGGCTGGTGGAAAAGTGAAAATTTCTTTCCTTTTGTGCTAAGTAGTTGGTTGTAGTTGTCATTAAGGGGAATGGGTATGTAGAATTTTGCTAGTTTATAATTCACCAATCATGTTTGGGCATCATTTTGATGCCATGTGTTGGACTCCTTCTGACGAAACAGGCTGTATAGGCTTCTTGTAAATTAGTTTGCTTTTGTATTGAAATTCGTATTCGTATTGACATTGTGTTGCAATTGAGACATATATGAAAAAGGTATTTGTTTTTTTAATTTACAGTTTTCGATTAAAGTCGTAATATGATTTCTGGTTGTTCATTGATATGAAACATATGATATAAATATTGAGAGAAAACAGTTTAAAAAGATTATGAAAAATATTAAGCCTTGGTGTGGAGTGGATCAAAGTGTACTAATTCCAGTCTGTATTACATATATTGTGCACCTAAAGTAAACTCACCATCATGTAGGTTTTAATTAGTATTTTAACACAAAACTAGCTTAACAACACTTTGTAAACTTGTTCACATGATTATACAAAAATTGAGCTATGTTACAGGCTAGGCTGCTCCTGTTGACATATAATTCTGTGAAAAGAGAATAACACAGAACTGTCATTTGTTTGTTGTATTCATTTATGCTTTTGTGTTTTGAGTGCCCTTGCAGTTGATCCGTAGCCTGGGGTGGGTGTGAATGGGGGAATGCAGGGCTCATTCTCACCAGAAATTTTTAAAGCCCAATGAGTTTTGTTTTGGTAGCTCCACACAGATGCTGCTCATGATGAAGCTTTGCAAGTTTTGCATGAAAGATGAGCAGCTGTCAATAGGCCAGCATATATATCTCCTCATTTCTGTATCAGGGTGGGGCTTAGCAGAAAGGTGCATCCTTCACACAAGGGCCTGGAGGGGTGGGGGGGGGGTAAAAATTTCCAGATCAACTGCACCCACACGATAAGTATTAAAACATCCATTTTTGTATGTGAATAATACTTTACAAAGTGTCATAACTGTACCACAATATTTAAGAGTAAATCTGAAGACAGACACTCATCACACATCACCTTAAGTACATTTTTGGTTGGGGGGGGGGGGAAACCAAAATTTTTGTCACTGACTACTCTTTGAGTGACATCAGAGTCAGAAAATTCAAAAGATGCAGAGTAGCTTACATTACACAGCAATGACAAAGTGTTGAGTTGAGAGTTACTCTTCCTCCAGATACCATGCATCAGGGCTACCAACAAACACTGAAAGTTTACAGAGAGATTTGGACACTATCAAAGCAGAGTGCGGCCACCATAGGTTGCCAAATAGCATACAAAATTTTTTGCCAAAACACCTTCCTCTCAGGTTGCAGGAAAAGGTACATATCACATGCCTTTTGAGTTGCATCTTAACTTTAGTTACTTTAAATCTGACGGTTAACAAATGTAGAGAGGTTCAAAAAAAAAAAATACTGGTAAGTAAAAACTGTTACATCAATAACGCTTAAATGGGTGGGAGTTCAATATCCCCCCATGACCCAAGACATAAAAATGATGTCCCAAATGCCATGTCTTGTAGAAAAATATTCCAATACAAATCTCTTCTAATATAGGCCTAGATCATAAATTTTGAATGAAAAATGAAGTGATGTTATACTTCATTTTTTTTTTGGAACATTTATAGGCACTGCCACCCATGGCAAGTACTAGTCTCATTGCTTACTCCACCTACCAAAACCTCCATGACCTTGATAACCAGATCCTTGGGGGTCTATCCGATGTTCCCGGGGTTCAATGTTTTCAGGGTTAGAGGTTCAATGTTCCCAAGGTTCGATTTTCCTGAGGGTTAGGTTAGGAACATCGACATAGCCCCGATCCTTGAAAGAGAACATCATAATCAGATTTAACGCAAATAATAGCTCATACAATACCTTGATTGCAAATTGATCCATAGGCTATGAAATTCTGTTTTGAAGTTAAACCAGGTGTGATCAACCTACGGGCAGCGGACCAAACGTGGTTATGAGCTTCAACAGGTGGTGTGGACATGCCGCTCCTCTTTTGAAAGTGGAGACGTTTCCCCCTCCATTTTTTTCCTGGAACCCTAACGAATCTAGGCTTATGCTTGATTCCATAGTTTGCAATATAGCTGATTCAATGAAATTAAACTCGAAATGGTGAATACAGCCATTTCATGGACTGAAATGGTGGGGAAATGCCTTAGATTTTACCACAGATCATCTAGCCGCCAACTTTTCCAGGGACTTTAATGGAGCCCCGGATCACTCGCTTCTAGGGTTTTACTATTTGCGCTTGAAGTAGTTCTGCATGGTCAACTTCAAGGTCATGCCCCCACTTATGAAAAAAAAATCGGCCTCCTTTGTCCGCGGCTCGTAACCGAGGAAGCAAAGATAAATTTCAGTTATATGCATCCCTCAGCTCATGCAGTTATTTGACCACAATGTGGCGGGTACGTTTTCTATGCGGCTATGAACAAACAATCAAGCCAGGCATGTGTATTTTGTTATAGGGTGCCCCGATGAACCCAAATGGCTTCCTGTTTCTGACCGTACCAAGCTAATAACCATACCTAAGTACCAAATATCACCGGAACACAGAAAAGATGATCGGAAAAATGTGGAACAAATCGATCCATACAGGTCGACTAACCCCATACATCCCTAGTGTCCACACTGTAAAAATAATCTGAACAATGTATTTCCGAAATCGTCCTAAAGTTATTTTTCGAGCTCATTCGATTTAGAAATTTTCATTGTTCTGATTATGATTTCATCGCTCTGAAAATCCGAGAAATTGCATGCAGAAGGGTTTAATTGTCTTTCAAATTTTTCTTGAGAGGCCCTCTACTTTGCCCTCGTGAGTAAAGGCATTTTTCACCAACCCCTGGATCCACTCATTTGTTATTAAATACTTCAGAGGTTTTTAAATTTTAGCACCACTGTCCACTGCATCTATAGCCTAAGCCCTCTTAACTACGAGAAGCACAGGGCTGTCCATCCCTTGGACTCTTTCGGACCCCTTCTGATCTGCTGATGCGGCCCCTCAGTGCTAGGTGTACATCACGAAAACACAATTTGACCCGGTGGTAAGCGACACTGGCGAAACAGATATTCCATGGGCATCGCGATGCAACATAGGCCTACAGGGGCTGAGCCATGGGCGTGAATCATGGTGGGGACGCGTCCCTTCACCTTTTTGGAAGGGGGCATCTCCAATAAGTACCCCCACTTTTTCAAAAATGATGAAAACTAAAACTATAATGAATTAGGGGTTAAAATATAGAATATCAAGTTACAATGATTCAACAAGTACAGTATTTGTATGATAATAACAATAAAGCTTAGGTACAAAAATAGATCGATTGATCGTAGTACGAGTAGCGAAAAGAGAATGAATTGTGACATTTTTGTGCACCCTGTACAGCTTGTATCTAAATGAACTCGCCAATCAATATTTTCAAGCACATTTTGATAGTATTTACAACTGCTTTTCGATCAGTGAAGTATCTAAGCGCATATGAAAAAAAAATAACGTGGTATTTATTAGGTTGAACACCGCCAAAAACGATGATTTTTATGGGATTTTTCATAATCGTACATTTTGACGATACTTACTGAACATCAGCCAAAATGACCACTGATTTTGGATTGAGACATGACGATGACAGGGTCCCAACGTTTTGCCTAAAAGGTGTAAATAATATAACATAGATTCCGAATTGACTCTACATTTTAGAAGCTAAATTGCACCCTAGTATTGCACCATTTGCCATAAAGACACCTTCCAATTTCCTTTTTTTTTTCAAAGGGGGACACCACTCCCCCTTCCATGTTTGCGGTCTTAACCGATTGCTCGAAGTAAGCGACAGCATGGTAAAGCCCTTCAAAAATTGCTAACGCCGACGTAAAAAATGGCCGTGATACCCTCATAGTTTGCCGTCTGTTCTGTGTCACAAAATTCCACTCGCACTATTTACTAAAACTACTAAAACTTACTAATGCTAGTAAAGTTAAAGAAAATGTTGAAAAGGTTTCTTGAGAGTCGACTGCCATGCAACTGTAGAAATATGTTTGCCAACTGCAGGGACGAGGTGTACCGTGGTGTTATGAAAAGATTGCTATCAGTATCACCTCTATCAGACTTCTGAAAAGGCTCTGAGCCTCTGGCATGCACAGTCCTAATCACTTCCATATCCAGGTTTCATTAGATATGAATAAACATGCACATGGTATGCGTAGCCTAACAATTTACTGTTCACTTACTTCACGCAGTGTGGTTCTGATTTACCCCAGGGACTGAGTAAAAACTTCACTTAAGCAAGCAAGATAAAAAAAAATTTCCTAAAAGTGTAGAAATTCTTGGTGGTATAGTTAATTCAAATTTAGCACCAAATGTAGCACCATTTTGCATAGTAGCTCACCTTACGTGGGCAAAAATTTCCCAAAGGGGAGGCGGACACCCCACCTTAGACCCCCCCCCCCGATGGTGATTTGCAAATGGTGAGAGCACCCATCCCCCATCTTTGGAGATGGATCCAAGCCCTTGCTGAGAGTCATCAGTAAAGTTAAAGGGAAAATGCAGTTACCCCAATTAGAGTTAGTATTCCCCGTCACTCTAGTTCATGAATTGCCTATTTTGATCATGTGACAATATTTTTGGTACAGTGAATTGTGAAATTCAAGGGAAATATGTCCTGGCTTTATTTTCTGTTTGTAATAGTTATGTTCAAAACGTCTTCGGAGGTGCTTGTAATTGCAATAATAGGAGATTTGCAGGATTTTGCTGATTTTCAAAGCAAATTTTTGGGAGACTACCTACTGCCTTTAAACAACACTCTTGACCTTTAGGCTGGTTTCAAAATTTTCGATGTGCAGGGCCGTAGCCTGTGGGACAGGGGGGAAACTTCCCGCTGAGATTTCCAAATCGTAAATGAAAGTTGGCCTTCTTGAGAAAAAATAAACTAAAATGCTGAAAATTTCACTGTCCAAATTATGATTTTAAGGCCCTAAAACATGGGAAATGGCATCTTAGGGCTCCTTTTCCCAAAAATTTTCCCGGGGAGGTCTCCAGACCTCCGCCGTGGACGCTTTCTTATGCGGGTTTCTCTGTCTTACGAATGAATCTTCTTCCTCCTAAAAGATACACCGCTTGAAAACACCAGCATAAACGCTGGCTAAAGATAAAATAGCCTATGATTACCTTTAATTGTTACTAGCTTTGCTCAATGAGCTAGTGAAAAACGTAAAATTTAAAGGGTATTAGCAGTCGCCGCAAAACTTGATTTGATAATACAGCTATGATCTCACAAATATCTTCTAATTTCACTTCAGGTGTCTTTTACTATGTCTTAGAACATAAATGTTGCACATTAAAGGAAAAATTCCACAACTTAGTGAGGAACAATTTTAGGCCTAACATGATTCTCAAAAGGCACTCTAATAGCATGGGATACCCGGGTGCACTAATTCAAACTGGGGTGACTGCGTTTTCCCTTTGAAAGAAATCTGTTTTTTATTGAAATGTAAATGTGTTTCTAGCACAGAATCTAAAAGAATGTTTAGATGCAACTTTAAGGTCCAAAACGTGTCATTTCACCCATCTGAGAGACACTTTCTTGCACGGTCAACGCCACAGCTACGCACCATCTGGTAGTGGTTCCCTCAGTGGCGTTCCGTACTAAGAGGGCTAGGGAGAAGCCTGCACCGGGTATCAGTCTTGTGGGGTGCCATGCCACAGCCGAAATATTCAGTAAACAATTAAAACTTTCAGATCATGTTATTAGTAAAAAAAACTTTACCAGCTAATACCATTTTGGATCTAGGAAAACTGAGAACAAGAACAAATCCTCAAAGTATAGAGGTGTCACCACTCACCCCCTCCCCTGGGACAACACCCCGTTCATTACACCCAACCAAAAAAGAAACAATCACTAAATAATAATGATGATACCTAAACATGTTATCAATTCAACGCTTTACGACGCTTTACCAAAGATAGCATCATTTTGCACCCAAGCCTTTCCACAATGACTAAAAATTCTTAAAGAGTATGGAGTGTCATCTCCTCTTAGACAGCACCTTAGTTTCGACTTAAGCCCAGCAAAAAAATAAGAATATCACTAAGTAATTACAATTTGTAAAGATATAATCAGTTCAAAACTTTGCCAATGATAGCACAATTTTGTATTTAAGCCAGGACTTACATGTACCCCTCTCTCGCACCCTCCCTTAGGATGTCACTAATGCACAGGTGAAAAAGAAGGGTCCGACTTGGTGTCAAATTTCTGCAGGTATGTAATTTGGTACTCCACATAAATAGTGTTATCAACTGCCTCCCCTAGAGATTTCGCCCTGACTATACGGCCCTGGATGTATACGTACATCCTTGACATTTATGTTGCCTTCCTATCAGCCAAATGCTCATAATACTGTAATGAGTAAAGTGTTCGTTATTTACAATCTGTATTAGACATTTTTGCTTGAGAAATTGACCTATCAGCGTGAAAGCGTGGGGGAATTTAACTCGAAAGGCATGAGTCTCTTCCAATGCCTGAGAGTTGCCCAGCCCTGGCCATGTTTGCACTGCAGCTGAAGCTTATCACACTTGATCTTTGTTGACCAAAATGATTTTGATCCCCCACGCTAAGCAGTAGGGTAATTTCTCCTATGTGGCTACCCGTGTAATGTGCAATGAAACTACTCAAAGCTTTCCTTCGTGTTTACCCTTGGCAGATTAGTCACACCGAAGGCTCGACTCTTGGCAGTCTCAAATGCTTCTCACCTCCATCAAAAGCAATAGGTGTAGGGCTCTTAATTAAGATCGGGCAAAGTATATTTTATCAAAATGGTTCATCAACAAGTTTTTGATATCCTGTACCGTGTTTTCACCACAGATGGGGGTGTGGAGTTTGCTTTGTTCCAGTCGTTGGTAGTTTCCCCAATGCATTCAACAGTGGTGCCAGCACGGGTGGCATGGGGGCGAGTGCCTCCCTCTAACGATTTCTGAAAAGAACTTCTGAAAAATTTGAAACTCAAAAGGCGTTTAATCTCTAGATTTCATTAGGATAAAGTGAGGTGTGATGGATCAGTGGCGGAGCGTCCATATAGTCAGGGGCGGTCGCCCCCCCCCCCCCGACGGACTCAAATCGCCTGTCGGCGCCCTTTTCAGGTTTGACCGTATTGAGGCATAGGGTATCTACCTATTTCGAAAGGCACCTACAAGTCATTTTTGCCCCTCTGACCGAACTTCCTTGTTCCGCCACTGTAAAGGATCTATTGTAATCATTTCCTATCATATATGGGTCTCAAACTATCAGAATTTTCACAAGTTCTTCGCAAACTATCAAAACTTTTGCGCGCTCCGTGTGCTTCAAACCTCACCTCAGTAATATTCTAGCAACTCCCTGAAAAGTACAGCATCAGAATTGAAAGCTGTTTATGAATTCCCACGTAAAAGGCTGGCTTTTTGATTGGCGTATAGATTTGGTGGGGAACTGAAAGTGTGTCGATGTAGAGCCTAAATGCAGGTTTTGTCATGGTAACCTTATGTAATGAAACTTTTGGCGCACTTTGCGTGCATTCGTCATCGCTTGCATTCCATCCCATAAGCATTATTAAGGTTATAATGAACGAAACTATTCTGATCACACCACTTTTCCGAAAAACAGAGGTAGCCTACATTTCCAACCTCTGTACTGCAGGGGTCTGGCATCAACACGGGATCTTTCAATCTAATTTATAGCATGATGTGGAAGGACAAAAAGTACGTATTTGCCGTTATACATTTTTCAAAGAAATTACCATGCACTTTGCGCACAGCCATTACCAGTATAGATGATGATTTTTAATACTCAGTCCCGTATGCAGCGGGGTTCGGACGAACCTCCTCGCAAGATCTGGAGTTCCGATTCCGATAGCACTTGCGGTGGCGTACGCAGGAGGGGGCATTGGGCCATAGCCCCCTCACTGATGCCAATTTTTTAGTTCCTAAAAATACATTATTTATTTAACACAAATTCTACTTCAAAAATGTAGCATATGTGACTCCAAATTGCATGTAAGGACACCTGATTTATTAAAAATTTTCAAGGGGGAGGAGGAACCCTCCCCTTTCACCCCTCCTACTGCATGCCCCCTCCTTGAGAGAAATCCTGGGTGCGTCACTTAGTACTTTAGTAGGATATGATCATTATGATGAGACATTGTGTTTTATTATGCCCCACATGGCGTTCTGCAATTGCCGGGCAAAGTCTGTGGGTAAAATTTTCCACTTGTTACAAAATCGAACCCACCCACTGAAAAGCTGCATACAAGCATGATACACTTACTACGAAAAAGCTTTCTGAAACGCGCTTGTTAGTGCGTCACCCTTTTGCTATACGTATCAGGGAGGTCTAGTATCACCTCCCTGTACCTGAATACTCTTTTTTCCTCCCATTCCCCATTGCTGGAAGCTGTTCGTCTAGGTTTTCATTCAAAATTAGTAAAAATACGATAGTTGGAAAGTGCTCGGAGCCATACTCTATAATATCATTTAACGATGTCGGCTAATAAGCATCATGTCAGTGCCCCATTTTATATGATTAATCTAGAGCTTCCAGGAGGCCCTAGCCACAGGCGTATCCAGGAGGGCCCAGTACGCCATGCCCCCCCCCCCCATTGAAAAATTAGGAAAAATAAAAAAAAGCGAAAATAGGAGAGAAAAAATGAAGAAAGAAAAGAAAAAGAGAGGCTAGAAAAGAGGAGAATTTTTTTTTTATGATCCAAAAAGACGTTTAAGCTGTAGATTTCAGTAGGGGGTAGGATGAGGTGTGTTTTCGACCAAGTGATGGATCTATTGTAATCCTTTTCTATCACAAATGTTTCTCA
>WURT03654030.1:0-11636 GCA_009936505.3 Holothuria glaberrima
CTCGAGTAGGATAACTGTGTGGGATCGCATGCTTGTCATGTGGGTGACTTAATCTTGTTACAATATATCATATGGCAGGGAATGACTAAGCCTTTTGGCTTTCTAGTAGGATCAGACAGTCTCTCAGCATTTTTTGGCTGTCCGAAAGAAAGTTTACAGTAAGTCACCTGAAGTGAAATGTTAAAGTTCCTCTAGGTGCCATTTTTTAGCTCAAGCCATGAAGAGGGAGAAAATGTCTGTCTCTCTGTTCAAAAGGTTTCACCTTCTTTAATTGCCAGTGGATTTTTCTGAACTTCGCTGTGCAGGTGTTATATTAGGATGGCAATTCATTTTCTTCCTAGCTACTGTACATGATAAGCCAAAGAGAAGTGGTAATTTTTGGCCATTTTTGACCATTTTTCAAGGTGTACAGTATTAGAGGCCTCCATTCTCTTTGGAGTCTCACTCCTTGGATAGTGTGGTTGTATTACATGGTAGAGAGCTTAAATTAGCTTTATCTGGAGGGACATGGGCACCAACTTTAATGAACAGCCTCAAGGCAAAAGCCTGCATGATACAAGTTTTCAATTACTTTGTTTTTACTGCTATTCTTAGGCATTGTACGTATTTCTAGTAGTTGCCAGTGTTCAGTGTCCACTGTGTGTACACACAATGAATGTACCACTATGTGTTCCCAGACAGCTAATTACTTATCCTTCAGTAATTTTAGTAGATCTACAGTATTACACAGCTCTCCTTGCTGTGTGAGAACATTTCATACAGTGGGGTCATTGCTCATCTGGAGAGTTGCTACAGTATTTGGCTCATCACCACTTGTTTTCCTGTTCTAGCTGGAGTGGTAGTGAAGAGATGTGATCTTTGCTTACTCAAGGCCCTGTGTCAACCAGGGAATCAACATTATAGGGAATCAATGTTAGAATTTGGAATAACTTCAATTATAGAAGTACACAAATCAGCACTATACTTAACACTTAAAACTTCAAATGGATGGTGTATTAAATTTTCATCCAGTACTTCATTGTTTGCTTGCCAAGTTCATGGGGGGAGGGGGGGAGAGGGAGAGGGAGGGAGGGGAGGGAGGGAGGAGAAAAGACATTTCAAAGCTTCTTCTCCCACTGGTTATGCCACTGACCTACAGTACACAAACTTGTCGCATTTATGCACTATGACTCTGGTTTCTGGTCCCTGCCCTTATGGGCAGTGATATATAAGGGGATGAACTACAGTAGTATGAAGACTGATCCCTGGAACAGTCCAACTGCTAGGTGAGCAGTGTTTACATGCTGGTCAGCCCAACGTGAGCTTGGGTATGCATGTATTAAGTATGGACAATGATTGTGTTCAAAATTAATTTAAACTGAACAGGTAACATCAGAAGGGTTGAGTGACAGCAGCAAAGCTGCTCTACCCTGCTCTCTCTTGAAATGTTGTTGCCCTTGGAATTACTGGTTACTGTACATTTGCTTGTCTGCCACAAATTTTGGATGTCACAGGCAACTGTAGGGCTGTTACTGTAAAATCGAACCTTAATATTACAAACTGCCAAGGAGCAGTGATTTAGTTCAGACCTCCAATACAACACTTTAAATGGATTCCCTGGGGGACAGGGGAGGTGCAAAGAGAGAGCCTGTCCACCTCCCCTTTGGAAACCTAAATTTGAGATGTGCCTACAGTATATTGAAGGTTGCAAATGGTACAGTATTGACTCAAATGTACCTTGCAAATAAGGTAAGAAGTACAATTTGCAATGAATGATTCTTTCTTAAATTGAATCAAGGTGATTTCTTAGAAAACAAGGTATTTCTTGGAAGTTAATATCTGCTTAGGCTATGTTATCCTTTTGATTTTTCTTGTGTAATATTCCTTTGAGTTTGTGTGACATATGTTGCACAAATACAGGCTAGCTCAATCTCTGCCAGGAAGGGTTGATGTTTGCAGTTCAAGTGAGACAGCCTGTTCATTTCACAGAAGCAGGCACAACATTGGAAGTAAAACTGAGCTTTCTGACATCAATCCTGTGACTGGTTTTGAAGTTAATGTTATCTTGAAGGCAATTTTTTAATTTTGAACTCTAAAAACTGAGTGGAGAAATAATGTATTTATAAAAAAGGGAAAATAGATGTAGTACATACCAGAAGTTCGTGACGTAAGTTTTGTCACAGGGGAACTCCCTGCATTCAATAAATAGTACTGTAAATCTTCATTTCATACTGACTTTAATTACAGTACAGTAGTTTTCCATCTGCGGTATCACCAAGTGCATGTATATATGTGATCTTATCAAGTTACTGTGAATTAAGATACATTAACCACCAGCATATTAACACGATTTATAAGCCACATTTGTAATGATCCAATTTTGTTAATAGGCTGTTGATTCATTTTGTCATTTATTTTAGCCACATCTGGGTATGGAACTAACTTTGCAAGACTGGGAACTGACTCTGTAAGAGGTTTTGATTGCTGCTGTTTGAGTTTACAGCCTTGTCAGAATCCTGTCATAACGTAAGTTAAAACTTTAAATTATTTGCAGTAGTTGGCATTACTGTCTGTAAAAATTAAAATATGAGGGCAGATTTCATCGCTTTCAAACATCTGTTTTGTGGTAGCTTTTTAAGGTCAGGGACATTACAAGTTTGAAGTTCTTACAAGAGTGTTTTCAGTATTACTGTACTGTCATGATGAATCGAGGACTTGTAAAATGTTGATTTCCAAACCTCACTTTTCTGTTGTCTCAGTGAGGTATATCAGAGGTCTATTATTGATTCCTTGCCGAAGGCAGCCAAGGAATGCAGTGGTGATGTTGTGTGTGTATGTGTGTTTGTGACACTTGTTGTAATTGCAATATCTTAAGATAGGAATGACCGATACTTCACATTTGGTATATAGATTCGTCACGTTAAGAGAAAGAACCCTATTGTTTTTGGTGGAGGTCAAGGGTCACTTTAGGTCACCAGAGGTCAAAGACTGAAAACCTTGTAATCACAATATCTCAAGAGAGGAATGACAGACACTTTCATATTTAGTATACAGATTTTTCATGTTGAGAGGAAGAACCCTATTGTTTTTGGTGTAGATCAAATGTCATTTGAGATCACCAGAGGTTACACTGCAAAAATCTTGTAATCATGATATCTCAAGATAGGAATAAACGACACTTTTCATATTTGGTACTATATACTGTACGTGCAGATTTGTCATGTAGAGAGGAAGAACCGTTTTGCTTTTGGTGGAGGCCGCAAGTCATTTGATGTCAACAGAGGTCAAAACTGAACTTTGTAAACATGACTTTATAAGATAGGAAGCACAGACAAATCTCTTCTTAGACATTTTTTTTTTCATTTTTCGTTATTTAAGTTTTGGTGGGGTTCAAAGGTCATGTGCGGTCAGCAGGAGTCAAATTGTGAAAAATGAAGTAGCCAAGAAGTATAAATTTGAACTTCTGTGTAACAATGCACCCCCCCCCTTTTTGGCAAAGGAATCACTAAGCCTTTTGGCTTTCTAGTTATCACTACACTTACTGTAGGTTTTTTTCCACTTAGGTTGCAAACGATTACATGGTGGATTGAGCAGGATTGTAAACAAAACTCCCTCTGTACGCTCTGCATGCTGTTTATTGGGTTTCCTGGAGCCAGAATAAAATATCTGTGCCGGGGGGGGGTATTATTTTCCCCGTATCATCAAATTGTGTAATTGGTCAAGGGAGGACCTCAAGTGGACATTTTACATGATCAGTTCATCATGGTCTTGTTTTCTCTATTTCAGACCTGATGGTTGGCTTTACGACAAAGAGGCCATTTTGGAATATATTCTTCACAAGAAGAAAGAAATTGAAAAGCAGATGAAAGAGTATGAGAGACAGTGTGAAAAGGAAAAGGTAATTTGTTATATTAGAACTCATCCATTGTCTCTGTATGCATTTCCAGTTTTACTGTATCTTTTCATTACAATGGTGTGTGTGTTTGTATGTGAAATGGGGATTTATATTTTGTACCTTTACCAGTTGCTGTAGGTTTCCTTTTCCAGAGAGTTGCACAGGGGAGGAGATGGGCAAGGGGGGGGGGGGCTGAAAAAATAGTGATTTCCTTAGGAGTAAAATTTTCCACAATTCTTTCTGTATTTACAAAAAAGTAACATTTCCTCCAGTTGCCAAAATTTCCCTCCAAATGCCCAAATTTCCCTAGAAGGAGCCTCCCAGCTCCCCAACTTTTCCAGCAATGGGGGGGGGGGGAGGAGGAGGGGGTTGTCATCTCCCCACCTCTTACTCTCAGTCAAATGATCATGGGAATTTAAGAAAGTATGAAATTTGGAAATGAGAAAGGCCAGTCAGAACAAAAAATGGATCTTGCGTCTTGCATCTCCACCTTTTCAAATGTCTGAAATATGCACACACCACTGGTTTTATCTCAGGTATAGGTCTTTGTCAGTGGACTCTTTAAAACATCACAAGGATACCAATAACTGGTATAATGATTCAATATTCCAAATCGGAATCTTTGTTTGATTATGGTTATTTTTAGTTGTTGTCTTTGTGAAGCCCATTCAGATGTTGCATGTTCATTGTAATCAGGGTTGGTAATTTTTTTTTTATTTTTTTTTAAAAATCATTATTTAAATACTGTAAGTGATTTAAATCAAATTTTTTGATTTAAATCAAATAAATCAATTTTAATCATGATTTTTTTTTTCAATTAAAATCATGAATTTAATTGTGATTTTAATCAGCTTGATTCAAATCAACCAATTTTAATTGAAATGGGCTATATATAAAATATACAGTATTGTACATTATTATTTATCTAAAGTGTTCCAATTTTCTGTTCCACCAGATGTCATTCACTTTATACTACTGTGTTTAGCTAGAAATGTCACAAAGAGAGAAACCTAGAAACGGTGTGGAAAACGTCTTCAGTTTTCACCAGCGTGTGTGAGAATGCTGCAGATTTGAGTTTGATTAAAATTCTAGAATTGCAACACTGTACATACAGGATACATGATACTGTAGTTCTTAAGAGTAATGAAAGGTGTCTATTTGTTCTCACAGGAAGAAGAAAGTAAAACAAAAGAGACAAAACAATCACAGAAGCTGACAGCTTTTATGAAAAATGGTAAGGATATACAGAAAGTTTGGGGGTGGGTGAGGGATAGGTCAAGTTCTAGTAAACTCAAAAAACGCAAGTTTATTCATCTTGTAAATCATGTAAAATCAATGTGCTCCCAGTTGTGATACTCCAATATACGTGTATTGCGTAAAAGTGACACACAATAACGTTGCTGGGGAGGTGTGCTCTAGAATCAAATCTTCTCTTCTGGTTTGACCCTTGCTTCCATTTGAGTATTTTCCACTGTAAGTCAAGTTTATAGAAACTTCAGGTATGGTAGTTCCAAATCCTTAAGTTTGGGGAAGGCATTAAGTCTTAAAATTTTGATAGGGAAAGGTTAGGAAACCTCAGAAGCACAAGGATTTTTATGTCAGTCAGTGCTGTGAATAAAATGGGAATTTGAATGTTAGGTTGTTCCTGGATGTGTAAAGTTACCTGCGCACTCTACTATTTTGCATTGCCAACATTGGTGTAGTATGTGTCTATGACTGCCAGTGGCAGTTAAAGGCCATTGGCTGTAAAAAAGAATTTTTTGGCGAGGGGAGGGGAGGGGGCATTGAGTGAAGCAGACGCTTTTATAAGTTCATGGTTTATGTACGGTACCTAGGAAAAAAATATTGTATAAAATGCTTCCAATATTGCCAGATGAGGCATTTTCGGTGCCTTAAGTTCCCACTTAGCAATCTTTTTGTCAAATTGTTGGAAAGTTATGAACATCAGTGTGATAATTTACTTAAAAATTCCAAGGGGGAAAGCAACACCCCTACTCACCCCCTCCCCTCGCTGGCTGTATATGACAATACCGCTGTTGTATAGTTTCACTTCCACAGAAGTAAGCTCATGAGCCAGGTTCTAATTAAGAGAGCTTCCTACACACCTCCCCTACCTATAATTGTTTGCTTTACTGTCTTTTCTTATAGAAACAAGTATTACTAGCAAGCCATTCAACCCATTTCAAGATGCTCCCCCAGCAAAGAGGGTCAAAGTGGAACAGCCCAGCACCTCTAATGGGCCCAGCAGCAATAATGGTCCCAGTGCCAGTAGCAAGTCAGTCTCCAACATGGCAGCAGGAAAGGATAAAGAATTACCTTCCTTCTGGACACCAGACCAAACACCACAAGCTAAAGCAAGCTCAATACAGAAACCAGTATGTTTTGTAATTTTCCTTTCTTACAGAAAAAGACAAGTAGCTTTTCATTATAGGCCTAGGCACAATGGGCTGTGATCCTGGGATATATCCTCCCATGGAATTGGATGGGGGTGATGTATTCTACATTCCCCCATGAAATCAACCTGGCAGATTCGGAAATCAGAACACTTTACCCTTTTCTAGACTTTTGACAATAGGCCTATTTACTTTTTTAGGAAACACTTCTGACAGTAGTCATAGTATCACTTTGCAAAGCCTGGAAAAGGGCCATTTCTGGTGATCTGGAGGTATTTTGACCAAAATATTCTTTGTACGCTCTGCACCAACCGATGGTGGCATTCTGCTTAGATAGTGCTACTGACTATATCCATCCCACTTTCAAAGATTGATCGCCAACCATGCTAGGTACTACACTTTAATAAAAGGGAGAAATAAACCATAAAAATTGGCTTCTTGGGTCTGGCTGGGAATCGGTCCTTGTTAGAAAAACTGTTGTAAGGAAGATTTGGAGATTGCTGATAGAACAACTTTGTTCTGTATTTACTTTCCTTTCTATCAACAGGACAAAACTGTTTACTGTCCAATGAGTAAGAAACCCCTGAAATTGAAACATCTAATGCCTGTAACATTTACTCTTGCTGACAAAGAAGATGTCGGAAAAAACTTGGCTGGGAAGCGGGTGCGGTATAAGTGTGCTGTCACTCATGACATCCTTACCAACTCCATAAGGTGTGCAGTACTCAAACCAAGGTAATCACTGGCAACGTATTGTTTCTCACATAACCAGGATATGCCTTTAACTTGCAAGGGGCAGGAGTGAGAGGGAGGCAGATTGCTTTATAAATGTAGAGGGACCATCAGTTGTGTACAAGATAATGTTGTGCTTAGAGATAGCACTGAAAGTTAGGAGGGTTGCCTCCCCCCATCTTTGATAGACACTAAAATAGTGAAAGCAGCATGCCCCCTCACATTGGGCCTTTGCTTGGACTGGTACTTGTGTGCATCCACCATGTGGCAGACAAGAGTGTGTGGAAAACTGTTGTCAAAAATTGGGATCACACCAAAATTATTAACAGAACAGATTTCAACCCTTTGAAAACTGAGATGAACAGGTCTAATAGACCTTGAGCATGATGTGCAATCTGGTGTGTAAATGTCAATTGGTTTTGGTCTGGATCAGATTCACATCTCAGTGTGAAGTATCTGCAGCTTTCAGTTCAAATTTCCTGCTTTATCTTTGCATATAGACACTTGTATTGGAGGTCCTTTAAGAACTTATTTGTGCAGTAGAATGCTTAATGGTTCTAATGTTACTACATGCTGGGAACAAAATCTAATTTTCCATGCTTTTGGCCAAAAAACAGGTTTTGACTGGTATTGCATGTAAGGAGAGAGAAATATTTGTTTCTTGTATAGAAAATTCACTAATTTTAACATAGAATAAAAGGCATTTCAAAATAAGGCAGCATGATAGCTTTCTTTTCCAAGAAATAAGGGTCTTACAGAAACAAATTCAGTTACAGTATTTTGTTCCTCAAGAATAATTTGTTGGCCCAAACTTTAAAAATTAAAAATTGGTGATACTGAATGGTTTAATATATTTTTGTGTTTATTTTCTTTGTATACCATGTTGGGTGCATTTTATATGTAATATTTCTTTTTAATGAGCAAAAAGAAATTGCAGTGGAGTCATACAGTATTCAGGGGCTGTGGAGATGGGGGGGGGTAACAGTGACCTTATCCCCTCACTTTATCTGCTGTGGGCATTTTGGGCTGCCTTAAACTAGGAACTAGTTCTTTTATTTTTTTGACCATGTTGGGCTGCTTCGATGATCCCCCCCACCCGCTTCAAAATTGGCCCCGTGCTTTACCTAGTATTACACTTCTGGCTGGAAAGTTGCCTTTTTAAGCAAGTAATTTTACTTTCATATGACCTAATCCTGACAATTTTAGCTAAAAGTGGACACCAAGAGGTTAATCTAAGACCCAAGCCAATTTAAATGGTATCTATTCTTCCATTTCTTGCAGTGGCAAGGTGGTTACCATGGACTGTGTAGAAAAGCTGATAAAGAAAGACATGAGAGATCCATTCTCTGGAGAACTGCTGAAGGATAGTGATATTATCCCACTGAAGGTATTGCTATTAAAAATGTTTAATGGTATATACATCAAGGTTTTTGCCGGAGGAAAATACAGCATATTATATGGGAGAATCCCTCTAGAGCAAAGGATTACTAGACCGAAGACTCACTTGGATGAAAATCTATTTTGAATTAGAGCTGCTGTAGGGTTAGGATTTGGGTTAGATACAGAATCAGGTTAAGAATTACTCTTAGAGTTAGAAACTGGGGTGTAGTGAACCTTTGATCTAGTGAATGGTGGCTGTAGTGAACTGTAGCATCACTGAAAGTTTGATCTAGTGAACCTCCAGTCTAGTGAAACCTACCTATTCAGACAGCCATCCACATCCACATCCCCATCCCGATTTTTTTTTCCTTTCTCTGTTACCAATGAAGAAGGCAGCATGTCCAGCGCAAAGAGTTATTTCAGAGACATTTATTTTGATGCATAATCAGTCAAGTTTTGTACCCTGAAAACATTTTAGTTCAAAGTCGAAAGTTTGCCCCATAAAGAAGAATGATACATCCCCTCCTGTAGGCCCCAATGGTGCCATATGTGGACCCTTTGATCTTAAATTTTGGTTAAATCCCTTAGGTACATGGCTTCCGGTGATTTGGGAAGGTCGGAGGGTTAAGAGGAGATAACTGGGAAGATGGAGAGAGATAGAGGGGATTAGGACGAAATTTAATTTGACTGTGTCATTTCTGTGGGTGCCGGCAAAAAAAATTTGAAATATGCTTAATTTTCTGTACAAGGTGGTGTAGACAAATACTTTGGAAGAGGGCAGCAGTCTTCTTTGAATACCCTTTATTTGTAACAAGACAGAGAATGTCACCATCTGTTTTGAGGAGGTCACTTTATTAATATACTGAAAAGTTATGTAGACTCATCCATTTGCTACTCATGCCTAAAGATGTCATGAAAATTATGATAGCCTACCTAGTTTGCTCTATTATAGGGTAGTAATCAAGTTATTCCATTGTTTATTCTTTGCTCCAGGGAGGAACTGGATTTGCTGCCTCTGGTGCTGAGCTGGAAGCTAAGAAAGCAAGACCTGTGATGATGGCCTCCTGATCAAACATCAAATGGAAATTACATGAGCAGTACATGGTCAGTTGTATTACAGAGGTTTAAGCTGGAAGGAAAGCATTGGGAGGGGGGAACCATGAATAGGGGTGAACCATGAGTTGGGGGACATCCTGGACCAATGCAAATATAGACACTACTCCTGAAACCTGAGAAGCTGGCTCGAGGCCAATTGTGAGCCAGTTGATTTTGGGACAAAGTTGAAAAGTGATAGGAACCATTGGGTGTGATGTTGTTAATTTTTCTATATCTCAATCTAACAGCCATGGGGTACAGAATTCATACAGATAAGCAATGTCTGCAAGTTAAATGGTCCACTGGAGTGCTCTTCAGTCTGGTGTGCAACTACAGTACCCAGCAGAACAGACTTTGTTTGCTCAGGTCCTTAGCTTCCCAAAGCATCCAAGCAAAGAGGACTGCATCCAATTTTAGAACTTCATTACCATAATATGAAGTATTCTTGTACTCTCTCATTATTCCGTGCTATTGTTTTTGAGTGGGTGTGTGTACTCCTGTGGTCATAAACTGAAAACCTAGTCTGAAACCTGAGAAGTCCTATCATTACTGTGTTGCATAAACTACCAGTGAGTAGGTATTACGATAACATACCAGAACTCTGTGGGTGGCATAGGCTACTGCATGATTTAAACCGGATCAGCATTCTTGTGAATATTCACTAACAATCAACCAGTCTTGAGGCCACAAATTTCTATGAAAATCCCAAAGAATTTGTTTGGTGTTCACTTTGGCCTATGTGTTAGGGATATGACTGAACAAGGAATATGCTACGGAGGTTAGTGTGCAAACAGCTTTGTCAGCTGGGCAAGAGATTTTGGTGGCAATTAGCCTTGCCAAGATGAAGAAAAGCCAGATTACTTGAAGTACACTCCATGTACCCCAAGCAGAATTGAAACCCTCACATTTGTGAATTACAAGGTGTTTATCAGTAAACCACGCTGACTCTGTAGGACCCTACATTAAAGCCTTATTAGGGACATTTCATTGGAGGTGTACATCCGTTAGCTGAGTTGTATCAGTGTTTTATACACCACATGTTGTGATATTTTTGTCCTAACTTTGGTGAGTCAAAACTTCAGATATGTAGGCTGATATGTATTTCCTCATCTGTAGCAGGTCTTCTTCACAAGCATTAAATGAATAGGTAAATAAAATAGCTTGTAAAGTGAGGTTTAAGGGTACTAATATATTTTCTTCCTGTGGGAGTGAGTTTTTGGGGTTCAAATTCCAGTGTGCTACACTTTCCTGTGCATACTTCTATTAAATATACATACAATTTTTAGGATGTGCTGTACTTTGAAAGGAGTTGGGAGTAATTATTGTGTGTATATGCAGACATCAAGGTCTACATTCAAAGAGGTTTTCAAACACTTTTTTCAAGAAAGTCACTCTTACCAGGAGTGGTTCAGATCCCTCAGCACCCTTTTTGGAGTGAATTTTGCTCTTTTGTTTTTAGAGTGTATATCTTTTCAAGTGGATGCACCAACCTTGACATAAATAGTTTATTTGCTTGCAAAAGAAAGTGTATTTGCAGGCATCCTCTACTAAAATTGTAGTAGCTCTAGATTCACTGATTCTATAGAAATATTGACAGGGTTGGGAAGTAACAAGTTACTGTACAATGCTGTTCCTCTATTACGAGTTACACAATGTGTAACAGAATTCAGTAATGAGTTACATTTGCATTCCAGTAATGGAGCAAGAAACTAGTCACAATTCTGTGTAAAAGCAGCTGTATACAGCTTTACCTTTTGCCAGGCTACTTTTCCGTCTCAAATGTTAAAAATGACTAAAATTTAAATTTTCTTTAAACTAGTAGAACAGAGTTTTTTCATGGATGGCACTCATAGTATTATTTTTTTTGGATATATTTATCATTCATCTCTGCTATTGTCCTCATCAACCTCACCAACATCAACTTTTGATCACGATTAGAATAAAAAATTTATACCAGATGGAAATGTTCAGGTTGAACTGCCACCTGATTGTCGATTGGTTAGTCTTTTAAAAGGTGTGTTTGCTCATACTCCATGGTCAGTCTAACAACTAAGTTTAAAACTTAGTTTGTGTTCAAGTCGTTTAGTAAACAGCTTTTGCATATTGTCTATGAGACTGAGTCTTTGGGTTATTTGTTGATAAATAAATAAACTGTGTTCTGG
>WURT03654040.1:0-18784 GCA_009936505.3 Holothuria glaberrima
CGCTTTGAAGCGAGGTTTGACACCGCCAAGGTCACACAATAATCTGTCTCTTGTATCTTTCTTGGCATTTCTACTGGGCTTACACTGGACTAGGTAGTTCAAACAATAGAAATGTGTTGTCTGCTACATCTACTGTAAAACTGTGGGTTTTTTGCTACTGCTACATCATTACCAGTCGCTACGAAATTAAAAAAATTATTGCATGTTTGGACTTCTTTGGCCGGGATGAGAGTATACCAATAAGGTTTACATATAAATATGAACATGATTCTATGCCTGGTATTTCCAGAAACTTCTGGAAACTTTCCAGATTGTTGTGATAAAAATTAGACTTCTCCCTCTTCAGCTCATTTGCATGAGTTTCTTTCTATAGGAAGGGGCAAACCTCATTGGCCTATTTCAATTAAACAGTCATTTCTTTTTTTTGAAGCACCTGCCCCTAAATTGGTTGCAGTTTTGACTTATGCACCAAAGCATTGTTCTGAGAAGGTCAATTGTGCAGGATTACTAGACGTGAATGATGTTGCTAGCGTATTGATATCAAATTGAAGCCAATGAATAGAAGGAAAATTCCTCTTTTAGCCGAATGCATAGCTTATCATTGATAATCTTCTCAGGATGAAGTGAGTCTTAGGGTATTAGCATAAATTAAAACTTTCCGTTCAGCCTCCTTCCAAATAACAGCTCCCTGGATAAAGCACTATATAAAAATCAAATATTATTTATAATTGATTATTATACACAAAAGATGAAGAGAAATTCCTTGGGCTTTAGATACTAATAGGCGAGATTGTATAATGTAGATGCTGTTACATCACTAATGTGTATTATTAGACTTAGAGTTAGATGAGGTTTTACGGCTCAGTTTCAAACCATTTGGTTTAAGTCGGGCCGGCCACGGACTTTTTTCCAGTTGTGGCTCACTGGCTTGTTTTCCCTACTCAATTGCTAATGCTGAGCACCAAGCACAATGGCAGTAGGCAGTGTATTATTAGAAGAGATTTCTCTAAAGTCCAAAAATGATTGTATTTAGTTGAATTTCATAACACTAGTTCCATTTCACAAATTGTCTACATGTAGGTGGCACAGACTTTTTGTCTGAGAGAAACTTCTAGTTACAAAGTAACCTGACCTTCTAAAACGCAAGAGTTAAATTTTTAATTGTTGACTAATCCATATGATAATCAGTAATGAAGTGAAAGGCACTGTTCATGTAAAGACACACAATTGGGATTCTCACAACACCTGTTAGAAAAGAACCCAACAGAATGAACATTTTTATAATACAAATATCAGCTTTCTTTACCAGCTGAAAACTGACAATTACACAAAAGAAAATATATTGTTTTAAAGCAATCAATTCAAAACTTTGGATTTCCACTTTAAAATTTTCTTTTACCTTTTATCATGAACAAAACCATCATGTTATCGGAATTTACCACTATCTATGACAGTTTGGGTTCATTACATAGCTATATTATAGGCTGAAACATACAATAACACTTCATGGTAAACCTAATGTTATAGAGGTTTTTTACAAAAAATTAACTGTTTCTATTGCAATGCATCAAATCGTAGCTCATGTGCAGCAAGACAACAGATACAATTGTGACAGGACAACCTCCCCCTGCACAACTCAACCTGACAATGTTCCCCAGATAATTCCCCAGGATAATTACCATCCAGAAAATTCTCACTATGACAACAAACCCACCAACCACCTTCCACCTCCCCCCTCCTTCCTTCCATGCCCTTTTCCATCTGAAAATTTGGAATTGCTTAGGGTGGGAATTGTCCATGGTTGGAATTTTCTGAGGTAAGAATAATCCCTGGTAAAGTTGTCTGGGAAGCAGACAGAATTGTGATACAATGCACCCATCATAATCAAATATTCAGCAAACATAGTAACAGGTGACAAAAGTCTTGTTGGTTAAAAACTTCTAAACCCTACCTCTTCCTAACTTTTAAACTCTTTGGTGTCTCCATCTGTGACAGCAATCTGCTTTGCTGGTTCAAGAGATGTGAGGGGGCTGTTGAAGGGTACCACATACTTGAAGAAAGTTCAGACTGTTCTGGATACACAAATGCTGTTGAATATCTGAAGAAGCAGGCAGAGACAAGGTAAAGAAACAAAATAATCTGTATTCAAATAATGCTTTATTTGTTCACACTTCAAACACGCTATTCTCGAAATTTGCTATGAATAATGGAAGTGAATCAGGACAAATGAAATCTTCTGACATGAATTTCCGAAATCTAGTGATCACCCCAGAACGTGTATCTGACCATAACCTGTGGTATTGAAACTTCTTGGTCCAATGACAAGTCCACACAGAAAAACATCTTAGTTTCCCCAAAACAATGTAACTAAAATTTTACTCAGCAACATATGGTTCCTCAAGAAACTGCTATGCCTCAGTTAAAGTACTTGAAAAATTGTTCAAAAGCTTTTGATGTGCTTATGTAAGGAAAAACAAACCACTACTTGTAACCTCTGTTATCACTTCAATGAAATTTTCCCTCTTTGACATCACATGGGAAAGCTCAGTCAGTTCTTAAAGTGTTAGAAACATACCTTTTCCTTGTCTTTGAACTAGGTGTTATTGGGGTACCAACAAAAGGTTCAATATCTGCTGCAGGAGATAAAAGGCTGCAAAGAGAAGTTAAAAGAGTCAATCCCTGATTAGAATGTTCAACACTGATGTCTCTTTTACGAGGATGCAAAGTAACCACAATCTTTTAAAACCAGAATGCAAATATGCATTGAGGTTTCCATGAACTCATTTTGTTGGAATTAAGATTCATCCAGAACTACAAAAGGCTCTACAATGTTAATGTTCTGGACCAATATCCCCACCATGTATGAGAAGCTGCTATGATATCTACCTTGAAATATTATGCTATTAAACAAGGTTTTTTTTGAGACTTTGATAGCTGGTTAACTGAAATGACCTTTCACTATACACATAAACGTCAACAACATTATAATAAATTAATATCATGTATAAAAGATTCTTTGAATTGCAAATCATAAAATATCCTGTAATGAAAGTTATTTAAATGTTGACCTTCAGTGACCTCAAATGACCTTTGACATCTACCAAATAGAGTTGGGCACTTTCATTCAATGTTATGCATTTACATGGCTGGTATGGGAAGAATATGCTTCGATTTTTAAAACAATTGTTTACAGGCTTTTCAGAGTTTTACCTCTGGTGACCTCAAATGACCATTGACTCTCACCAAAAATGATACGACACTTTTGCATCTACATGCTAAGTTACAAGACTATTCATGCCTCCTACCTTGAGATAGCTGTAACAAATTGTTGTAACAAGGTTTTCAGAGTATGACATCTGATGACCTCAGATGACCTTTGGCCTCCACCAAAAAGGATACAGTCCTTCCTATTTTAAGAGTTTGACCTCTGAAGATCTTAGATGACCTTTGACCTCCACCAAAATCAATAGGAAACCTCCTCCCTTTTTCATAACAAGTATGACTAGTTTCCATGCTTCTTAACTGTAGATATCTTGTGAACAAAGCTTACAGAGATTGACCTCCCATGACCCCTGATGACCTTTGATCTCCACCAAAACCAATAGTCCTTCCTTTGATGCAATGCATCCACATGGTGATCATGAAGAATATCCATGTTTCTTACCTTGAGATATTGTGTAAACAATGTTTCAGTGTTGATCTTTGATGATCTCAGATGACCTTTGATCTCCACCAAAAATCAATAGTGATGTTCCTCTCAATATGAGGCATCCCTATACCAAGTATGAGTACTGTAGGAATTTCCCTCCTTGAGACATTGTGTTAAGAATATTTTCAGAATTTGACCTCTGGTGACCTCAGATGACCTTTGGACTCCACCAAAGTTAATAGAGATCCTTCCCTCATATCTTCATACCAAGTATGACTGCTTCCTATCCGCAGATATTGTGTTAACAAGGTTTTCAGAGTTGACCTCCAATAACCCCTGATGACCTTTGACCAAAAATGGCACAGACCTTCCTCTTGATACAATGCATCCACATATCAAGTATGGAGATAATCCATGCTTCTTTTCTTGAGATACTGTGTTAACAAGGTTTTCAGAGTTTGATCTCTGGTGACCTCATAAACCTTTGCCCTCCACCAAAATCAATAGGATTCTTCCTGTTAATATGATGCTTCCATATACTACGTATGAGTACTGTCAGAGTTTCCCTCCTTAAGATATAGTGTTAAGAATATTTTCAGAGTTTGACCTCTGGTGACCTCAGATGACCTTTGACCTACACCAATATCAATAGGGATCTTCCTTTAAATATAATACCTCATACTAAGTGTGACTAGTTTTCATGCTTCCTATCTAGAGATATCGTGTTGACAAGGTTTCCAGAGTTTGACCACCGATGACCCCTGGTGACCTTTGACCTCCACCAAAAATGATAGTCCTTCCTCTTGATGCAATGCATCTACATATCAAGTATGGACATTATCCATGCTTTCTATATTGAGATATTGTGTTAACACGGTTTTCAGAATTTGACCTCTGGTGACCTCAGATGACCTTTGATCTCTGCCAAAAACAATAGGGATCTTTCTCTCAATATGAGGCACCCATATAGCAAGTATGAGAATTGTCGGAGTTTCCCTTCTTGAGATATCGTGTTGACGAGCTAATTGTCACAAACACACGCCATCATGACCGCATTGGTTCCTCTTTCAACGAAACCAATGAGGTGGACATTGTATTTTCCTGGCAAAAACATAAAACTAAGAAGGAGTAATGAACATTTTATGCCACTAATAATGGAACATAAATGTTTATTTGTAAAAGATAGGGCACAAGAAACCAAAAGTGACAGTAATAAGTTGAAATTTACATTTCATGGTGAAAATTGACAAATCTTAATATAGAAATAGATGGAAATTCAAACTACACATCACTTCACTTCACCAAGAATCATGGCACATACATTGTAGTAAGCAACAAAAGTCATTCTTACTGTTTTAACCCTGAATACAAGGACTAGCGGAGAGCGTGACAAATTATGGGTAAAGCTGTTTCACTGCATCTCAATAGGACATTTTAACCACATCGTTCATTTTCCAAGTATGTAGGTAAAACACATTTCAAGAAGTCATCTATTGGATGTGTAACAGTTGATATGCAATTAAATCCAGACCAATCAAAAGGGTGTCTTCAACTACTTTTGGGGAGAGGGGGAGGGGATGGGGGTATGGGGAAGTCCTTAGAGTTACCTACCTCTTTGTCGGTGTCTCCTCTTCCTCCTTGAGACATTCTCTTGCCTCTGCAATCTTCTCCAGGACCTCAGTCATCAGGAGGGCATGTGAGATAACCTGCCTGGTCTTGGCTGGATTTATTTTGGTGGATAGAGGTTTAGGTCTGGGTACTGCAGAAAGGGTAAATGGGGTTATGAAAGACAGAAGAATTCATTTACCACACTAAAACATGAATATTCAGTTTCCTAGTTTGTCAAGTGTTGCAGATATGTACAGGGCATGTTTACTTGGGTTTATGTAGGCCTACTTTTTGTCCAATTACTGTATATTCATATTGTTTGTTCCTGTTACTTTCTAGGTTTGTTTAAATTGCTATCGTATTTTGCTAAATATCCAGTGTGCAACGAATTTCTGTTATACGGACAATAAACTTATCAATCGATTATTGAAAGAGCAAAAGCCGTTTGACCGCTCTTGTAAGATAAGGTGACTGTTGATCAATGTATGAAATATTTCAATACCAGTATGATGTAAAACTCCTGATGAGTACTGAAGATCTTATGGACATCTGAAACTCAGATTAATTTAACAATCACACACAGCAACCATTTCTCAATATCTTCACACAAGTGACACAGGTTCAAATTTGGCTCCAATTTTTCATGGAAAGCTCACAACATATAAACCACGGAAAATAAATACTTACCTTATTTGTACACAATTTAAATAAATTTGAAGAGATTTTGAAAAGTGTCAAAACCAATCTATTTTCAGTCCAAGATTTGTGATGTCAAAGTACCCCCAAGTAGTACACTATCAGATATCATTCCTACTCCAGCATTTCACCACCAGCCCACCCTTTTCCATCACTGCTCATTCCTCTTCCACTTCTCCACCACCCACACTTTTAACACCTTTTATACACCCCTCACCTTTACCCAACACTTTTCTAAGTCCTTTTGACAACAAAACTTATGTTGGCCATATAACAAAACTGACCTTCATGTTGTATTCCCCTTGATCTGGACATGATGACCTCTGGACTGAAGGCAAGCTTTCTCTGGACCGCTGGCATCACCTCTTGACACTTTTCCAAGATAGTATTGCGTGCGATAGTTCGTTCACGTGAAGCTGTGTCAGTCTCCATCTGTTTCATAAAATTGTGACAACATTCCCACAGTAAGTCACACCTTGTGGTTTCACATTTTAGAAAGCTACTATGATATGACCACACTGCTTGACCCTCATTGTGGAAAAGTTCAAAGGACATGAAATTACATGATTATTAAATGTATTCCAACTCAAAATTTACCTTTAAATTTAACCCTCCAGATATTCAGTAACCAACACTAACTACACACTTAGCCATGAAATATCTCACAATTCTCAACAACCCTTAGAGTCACTGTCTAATTTGATCACTCTTTTCTTCCAACAACTTCTTAATTTTCTGTTACATAAACCATCCACAACATGTTTCACTATTCCTATGGATGCTTTTACAACCACATCAACACCCACAAAAATGTCTTCATCTCAAAAATTAACTGGACTTTTTTCTCTTAAGCCATAAATGTTAAATGACAAATTACCATTATAACCCAGCAATAAATGATACAATGCATCCTTGGATGTGTCCAGCTGGTACACCACACAGTCATACAAACTGACCACTACAAGACCAAAGCTCTTAAAACACATTAGGGATTTATCCAACTCCTATACAAAATTTCTTGGTACATAAGTTTATCAAGGTGGTCAATGAGTTACTTGCTTTTCCATTATCTCTGAGAAATCCCAAAAGAAATAAATTTCATGGGCCCATTCAATATTTCAAGTTTTAGCTTGGTGAAACTACCAAAGACCTTCGAATCAGTACTTTCCAAAGTTTTCCACAGGCAAGGCATAGTTTGGACCCTACAAATGGTGTAGACCATTCCTACATGAAAGAATACATTTTTTTA
Organism: Holothuria glaberrima; assembly: GCA_009936505.3. NCBI lineage: Eukaryota > Metazoa > Echinodermata > Holothuroidea > Aspidochirotida > Holothuriidae > Holothuria > Holothuria glaberrima. Next base: position 7,203 of record WURT03654040.1, read on the forward strand.
AAACAAATCCATACATGGGCATGAACATTTTTTATCTGATTTTAACTAATGGAATATCAGATGGCCATAGCTCTAAACAAAAATATGTCTACTCGCTACAAAAGAACCTTTTCTACACAGCAATTACAAAGGATTATGGGACACAGTTTTGGTGTGCCTTGTTTTTTCAATGACATTTTACTTTAAATTGGTGAAAAATGATGCACACCAAACTCTGTCTGATAATCCTTTGTAATTGCTATTTGGAAAAGAGTCTATGCTTGCAAGACTTTATTAACCTTCCATTTGCAAAAGTTTTACTGCTTCTAATTAAGTTGAAGCCTATTTTAGGTAGCATTACCTTTTTTGACAGTGCCTGAAAACTTTGGCTTAAACTCTGCAACCCATTTGCATGCCCCAAACATACTCAGGAAAAACTGTTTCTACTAACATTAATGACATAAATATCATCATTTAAGTAAACCATGATACATATGAAAGAAAGCAGTACCATCATCATCTGCTGGTTGACGTTCTTGTTCAGACGAGTGGCTTCCACAAACTGTGCCCTCTGCAGTTGATGCATCACCAAGATTTCTTGTGAGTTTGGTTCTGTGCTCTCCAACAAATACTTCCTCAAGGTAATTTCTTCCCTCTCTTGATAAGGTAGCTTCAACAACTGATCCATTGTTTTTGCTGTAGAAAGATTGAAACCCAGAAAACTTCATAACCTTTCAGCCTTAAATGACACTGACTGTAAAGTCAGATGGGTGGAAAATGTTATATCTGCTTCCTAACTTACATTATTAGGGTTTTAGTACTATTTGCTCACTTCTCCTGATCAATCAGGAGTAAAATTCATCAACACAAATCCTGAAATGTATCATTTATCTTTTTGTTTCTTGACATTTTCTTCAAGCAATGATAGGGGTTAATGACGCAGTACAAACAAGTCAGGAAGTACATACATGAATACAGTCCATAAGGATATCAGCTAAGATTACAAGTAACATTAAGGTAAGGCTTTGCAAAAGGGGGAAATAAACAAGTTTGTGAAATTGTCCTTGTGAAGATGCCAGGTCACATCACTATTACAATGACTACCATAGTCAATTTAATCACAAAGAAACTTAACTTACTCTGCTGGGACCCCAGGAACAGATGATACAACAGTTCTTCAGAGGTTGTTTCATCATGATAATCTCGCTGGAAGTTAAATGCTTCTCCTGTCAAACTTTAAATTTCAAACAAAAATCAATTTTTAGATCAAACAAAAGAATTAAAGGACAATGAACGATTGAATTCATGATTCAAGTGCAACTGTTGTATGCGGACTTTACATGTTTAGCAGACAAGTTTTCCACCCAACTTTTCAAATCACACCTCCAGCCCCAAGTGCCCCACCCCCCTCAAAAAAAAAAACTATGTAATACTATTTCAACTCATAATAGGTTAAGCGCCACTTTGAACACATTTTAGAATGCCTGTGAATCATAAATTGAATCACACTGCCTTACTTCACATTGGAGATGATCTTTGCCAATGGAGTAAAGATTGGCTATGGTCACTGGATTTGAAGAAATATGTTCTGCTTGTGACTGATGGTAAAATATGATGAAGGGTAACTAAGATCTTGGCATATCTAGTGCCAGCTATGCTGAAAATGTGTTACCCTCATGATGCCTGTGATTTAATACTGTATTTGAAAACAATAGATGTCTTTCCACTTCAAATTACCAGGTTTGTTTTCAATGGTTATCAAAGAATAAGTACTCATAGTGCAAACTTATTCTTTCATTCTTTCAGTACATTTGTAAACGAACAACCGCCTAATTTAAAATATTCTAATACCTACAAATGTGTGAGAATGGAGACTATGTACTTAAGTGCTTGTCAATATCCACACCCCTATCAGACTGTGTGAAAATCTTGTGCTGTAAAAGTTAAAACCATAGCATACCACAAGGCTGAGTTTTAATTGATTCCTAACCAAACTGAAATAATTTTCTAAAATTTTACCATGTAATTTAAGACAGAACTGTGAATTTTGATAGAAAAGATGAGGTTAAAGGATGGGACACCTACCCATTGGCCAGTAATACTGTTAGATGTAACTTGATGTCATCTGGGGTTGTTAAGGGAGGCCTGACTGCTCTCACATACTGGAGGGCTTTCTGACCTTCACCATGGTACAAAAAGGCTCGAATGATAGCTCCATGTTGCCATGAAGACAAGCTGGTGTCTGTCATTGGGTCCAACAACATATTTAATGCTTCCTGTTAGAAAAGCAAAAGTGTACTTCAATAATGACAAGCACAATGACTATGGATTTAGCAGCAGCAGCATTCTGAGCACAACATGAATAGAGACCAAAAGGTTATTAATTCTGCATACTTCTATGTAACTTTTCCACTGTAATAATTTCAGGCCTTGAAGGGCAGTTGTTTTACGGCCCTAAGCGACAACGAATGTGGGAGAAGCCTATATGGCTTATGAATTACAACTTCACGTTGGGTGGCTAACCAACTCAACAATTTAGATCAAATTTGGTCTCTTTTGAATTTGAAAGGCCAGTTCAAATAGGAAAACCGTAGATTACTCTTGGATGAAAAACCCACCTTGCTTTGACCTGGCCGGGATCGAACTCAAAACCTCCTGGTAGCCAAGCTTCATCGCTCCAAATGCCACCAACTTTATCCACTCAGCCACAGCACTGGTGTAAAGTATCTGAGATCGACTAAATCACTCTCACAGCACATTTTTGTTTTTTAACTAAGTAAAGTGGAATCTTACCAACCTATGTAATAACCTAGTTTCTCACGGTTTTTGGTGGGTGCTGAATGACACAGTTAATAATTTATATTTCAAGGTTTGTTCATGAGGAAGGTCTCTTTCAGTTGACAAATTCCCAAAAACATTTCCTACAGAACACAATAAACATTGAACATGTCTTCCACAAATTTTGAATTCCACCAGGAAAAATAAAAGGAAGCACTATCAAAAAATTTGAACAAAGATGTCCTAGAATAAAATCTACAAAAGCTGCAGAATTACACTCACTGCAAAATCTCTGTGATCGAGAAGCCAGAAGGCTTGAACAAGTTTGGTAAGTCCCACAGGCACAGACAGTGAAGAGTCAAACTTGCGAATGTGTTCTGAGAGCTGTTGGAACAAAAAAGTGGAAGCACAACTCCATCATCTTTGAATGCATTACACATATCTTTAGTCAATAAATCATAGCATGGAAGCAAGGTTCTGAGGTTCTGTTAGCGGGCATTTCTCAAAGCTATATATTTAGTTGCTTATATTAACCAATTCAATGGTACAAGCTCAAAATTCTGATTTTTCTTGAATACTACTGTTATCATTCAGAAATTTTCAATTACCCTGTCACTGAGAGAACTTTTAACATCAATTAAAGTCCATCCAACCTTCACTGTTGCCCCTCCTACTCTTTCCTTCCATACTCCCACATTCATTTCCATGACAACTTCCATAACAAACAAAGAAGTCATTCCCATCAATTCAACAATGTGATGGCCAACCTAGGTAGGGGCATACAAGATTCTTTTAGGGGCTTTCCTAAATGATAACTTAAGTTGACAACAAATGTGGGAAACAAACTCACCTGTTGGTCCCTGCTGTCCCCCAAGGTGGACTCAATGTCTAAGAGCATGTATCCCACAATGCATTGCTTTGTGAACAATGGAACATTCTCCAACAGGTACATGTCTAGTAAAGCCTGATGTGTGTAACAGATCAAATCGAAATGGAAGGAAGCAAAAAAAATGTCAAAACAAAACATATTGTCATATCGCAAATAGTAGCACTTGTTATTTTATCTTTGTTAGCTCAGAATATGTCATAAAATATGGCTTTGTTAATCCACACTATCTAAAGGATAACAATGCCACAATGAAGTGGTTTATGATACTAAGTCATCAGTAACATTAAAGTCATTTGCAGACCATGCTTCAGTCCCCTTAATACATTTACTTAAAGGAACAGACTAACTCTACCTGGAAACAATGTTTCTTTACCCATCCAAAATAATCATTCTGAAAGCTTCAAACATTGAGGAACAATTAAATAACAAGTTACAGAGTGAAAATATATTTTGTTTACTAGCATATCTAGAATTTTGGAACAATGCAGACTAAAATGCTACTTTTGTAATTTTGTGGAATAACAGTTTTGGTGATAAAAATCACTGCTATGGCCAATCAAGTTATTACTGCTCTACATCATTAGAACTGCCCAGGCAACAAGAGTAACATACATGTAGGTTAGGTGGTGGGTACAGGCCATCACTACTTTCATCACTTCTCTGCCAGAGGGCAGTAAGGTCAGATCCAGCCTCTTCTACAATGCCATCAATAAGAAGCAGACTAGAATCCAACCTGTGAAGATTGAAAAAGTATACCAAATGTCAAATAATGTTAAATGCTAAATGATCACAAAAACCTTTCAGTGAATTTTTAAAAGAGGTTTATTTCATTGCCAACTGAACATTAGATGCACACACTACTGATGTAAAACATTTCACTCCTTACCCACTCAATTTTTTCAGCTGAGCTCTCCTCTGTATGTAAGCATGGCGTAAGAGAGTAGCAGGATAGCAAAACTGATTCTGCCGAGCAGGGCCCTGCTTATCTGTATGACAAATAAAGGGAAAAAACCTATAAATGGTGGTATCTTTGTGACAGCTAAGCTGACATCACTGACTGTACCATCAAATGTACTACATATAGCAGTGCAAGAAACAACTCAAGAACTTTCACAAACAGCTGTTCTCTAGTTTCTTTGATTTAGAAATTTTTAACTGATAACGAAGAATTTTCAGCAAATGACATTTGGAACATTCAGAAAGAAATCTAACCCTAATGAGCACACACTTACACCCTAATAACATTTAAACTAGTTTCCACGGTGACCACATTTTGAATTTTACCTCATACTAAGATCATGGTATGTCATATATAAACCATGTTAAGACACAATACAGAGACTTTGTAACACATGAGCATGGCCTTAGTATTATTAATGCCAGCCATACCTGTACACTCTGGTAGCAAGCCACTTCTTACAAACCAGAGCAAGGTACGAAGGTGCTCTGCTAGGAGAGACAGAACAAGCAGCTTTGTGGAGAGATCTTGTACACCTAAACAGAAGATGAAAAAAAATGTTGGTTTGAAAATTGACAGAAATTATATCTGAATAATCATTAGGTAATGTTTGAGCTTTGAGTCCCTACCCTTTATGAGTAGAGGTCATAGGCATGTGAAAAAGGTTTACTCCATATAACTTATGAGCAATTACATCCGAATATTCAAAAGGGAGTCAATGTCAAAGTTGGACCATGATGATCAGCGGCTAATTCTGAGTACATACAGATGAGAACTTGAAGAGAGTGTAAAAACTTAAAATGGTTCATAAACTATTCATAGTTTCCAACATAAACCTTATCACACTCTTCAAGAACAGGATGGAAATAATTCCCTTGAACTAAATCTGGGCAAATTGGAACTTAAACTTGAAAAAAATCTTTGCAATTCATAATGCAAACAGACCAAAATAAGCTGGTGGATGTGAGGACTGGTGTTGGTGAGTAAAATGATCAGACCTGTAAAATCTGATTCATACTTATCAATTTCCAAGCATCAAATATACTTTTTATGTATTAGAGAATACAAAAAATAATGGTGACCTTAAAATAGGTTATACTAATCTGACCTTGTTCTGTAGTTGTTTGTTCCTGTTCAAGAAGGGCCTTAAATATTGCAACCAAATGATCTTGCTGCTTGGAACACTGGGATAGTTTCTTCAGAGTCTGTTCACCCACAAAGGTGCCCTCACCATCAAATAGTGGTTCACCTGAGGGGAAAAGATACACAAAGATTAGTTTGAAATCACCGTTATGTGGATTCTTATACAGTCTTCCACATGATGTCACCATTGCTTACCAAATGCAAAATTTATAGATGTGTATAAGGCCATGATTTAATACAAACTGTACGTGCACGCACTGGTAGATGCATACACTGTTTGACACTGTCCACTCATGACATACACATCAGTAGACCTCTGTTGTCAAATCACTGCAGCAAACTTGCTGTAGAATTAACATTTTGGATGGTTTCCAAGTTTCATGCATTTCCAAACCATGAATGGGGGACATCTTCCAAGTGATATATCTCAAACGAGAGCAACAATTTCTTCATTTACGTTTTACAAATGAGCACTTGAAAATGACATTATATTCTTCATTTCTTCAAATTCCAATTCTGTTTCTCTAAATGCCAATGTCACCCTTGAATAATGCTCGCTGTTTCCAAACTATTTCAAGTTATCATTAAACTGTTTTATCACCCCTGCACATAGCAACCATGTCAGAAGAATTACTTCTAAATCAAGGTTAAATCTTTTATTAACTCACACATATCATCCACCAGTTGCTTTTTACTGACCACCTGTTGCCAACTCCATTCCATCAGAGCCCTTAGACCAATCCCAGAGGAAAAATCTTAAAGAAAGATGGAGACAAATGATTAGAAATATATTATCATATAATAAATGTTCTCCTAAACTAAAGGGTGTATGTAAAACATACACCTAAACTGCAACTGACAAAGTTTAATCGTTCCATAGAGTCAACTTATTTCTCTGCAGAGAAGCAGATAAGACATACAGAACCAGATATCCACTCTGATCTCCTTATTTTATCCACTCACACGTCTGTATTTTCACTAAGTTAAAATTTATCACTGGAATGAAAATAACAAGGGAAGCACACAACAAAAGCATCAATAGGAAGCTTTGAAACCCAATACACAGAGCAGTGTTGTCACAATCCAATTTAGCCTTAATATTAGAAACCCGTTTGCTTCCATTTATTTGTATCTTCAATAAATATCAGTATGAACTAGTTACAAAAGCACTAAACCAATTGACAAAACAATAAAATCATATTCATGTAAACTATAAACATCCAACAATTTTTATTTAACCTGTTATGTTCATGTTTGTTCTTGACCCAAAATATTTTCTTTAAGTGTGCAACAGAAGTTATGGCCCTGTAAGTAATTACACTAATGAGATCAACACATCCATTGATGTTTGACTTTACCTCCCTGACTCCAGTTATAGATGAACTGTAGAATATAATTATGCTAATGACAATGATGTTTGACCTTACTTCCCTGACTCCAGTTAAAGATACACTGCAGGATATAATTATTCTTTATGAGATCTACACATCCATTAATCTTTGACCTTACCTCCCTGACTCCAGTTATAGATGCACTGTAGAACATAGTTATTCTTTACGAGATCTACACATCCACTAGTCTTTGACATTGCTTCCTTGACTCCAGTTATAGATACACTGTAGAATATAATTATGCTAATGAGATCTATACATCCACTTATCTTTGACCTTACCTCCCTGACTCCAGTTATAGATACACTGTAAAATAAAGCTGACTTGATCATTGTCAAGAGCCACTGTCAATATGGCTTCTCTCTGTTTCTCCTGTAGTAAATACAAATACATTAGTTGGTATTGAGGTTGTTAATGGTTAGTGCTTGTAATACAGAAACTTTTATACCTTTATAACCATGTAGCTAAGTAGCTTTATCTGCAATAAATAATGGTCTCACATGAGCAAATTTGAAGCTCACAAAAAACTTTGTGGTACAAATTTTCAAATGATGTAACATATTGTAAACAGGTTTTTTTGAGAATATAGCCAGTGTTTATCACCACAAGTGACTGGTTTAAAAATAATCAAGAGATATTATCTGTCTGAGCCACGCGCAAGCAATGCAAACACACCATGCTATTTTTTTTTTTTTTTTGCAATAAACATTTTTAAAGCCAAATATAAATTCTTCACATATGACAAAATATACAACTTCAAAGGAAGTATAATTTTTACACAACCTATTGAACCATCACAAAATACACTTTCTAACAGCAATAACATAAAATATTTTAACCACTTAGGTAAATGGCTAATCACACCAAACAGCAAAAACATACTTTGTAAAAATTCCTTCCAAATGACAACTTACCAAAGATACTCTCCCTTGTCCTTCTTCTGAGGTGGACCTCAATATAAGCTGTGATTCCAAGCAACGGGTATGAATGCCACTTGGCTCTCGAAGAACTATGGGACCCTGTACATTCATGTCAGCTAACACCTACAGAGGATGAAAAATTGGTAAAGGATAAGGGCCAGGATAATGCAAAGCTCTTAAAAGCAGTAGGTATGGCAAGAAAGTGTCAGGAGATGGTTAAATTCCTCCCGCATGAAATATTCACAGCAAAGAACTTATATTAACATTAAAATCAAACATGAGCAATTATTAAATCTGAGTTTTTAGTCAACCACACTTTTAAAGAATTCAAACAAATAAAACAGAAAAAATTCAGATGCAGTTAAAGAATTTATATAGCTTTTAAAACTTTAGTCATAACAATTTTGCATCTTAATTTGCAGCCAGTGTTGTGTGATTGCTATCAGCCCCACCACTTATGACAAAATACACACGAGGATTTTTCTTTTCATAATCTTTTCTCAGTTTTTGCCTGAAGTTCATCATATCTTTGCAAAATCAAATTTCCTTTTTCAATCACACCAACCATCATTAAAGGGGCTCATTGAGTTGGTTCTCAAAATTTCATGATTTTTATCTCACCTGGTGACTTTTGCTACCATGAACATGATGGTAAATAGCCAAACCAAGAGATTCTGTACATCTGACACACAACTGAATTGGTAATGATAAGGTAATTGACTAAAATCATTTAGTAAAAATTTGTGATCAGACACTTTTTACCATTAGGTATATCAATCATATGCAACCCATGTCCACAAAACCTAGAATTTCTCACATTTTTGGTAACTATAGGATGTGATACATGGGTAATCAGACTAATTAGAAACATTGTCATGCAATGATTTACTTTAAACTTGTCACAATATAATGGATATCAACTCAATGAGCCCCCTTAACTCCCTAAAATAATGCCTTTCACCTTTTTCTGCATCCCAAGGATATCTGTTTTCACAATAGCTGTCTCCATCAGACAGGCTGCTTTAAAACTAAGTGATGAAGGTTGCTGGTGAAGTTCAAGCATTGCTGGGGTGGTACTCTGGTATCTTGAGATTTCAGCAGGGTTAATATGTGAACTCTGTAAACACAACAGAATTGAAAAACATCAAAGTGGAGAACAAATGGCTGATGAGCCCAGACATACCTACCATGGAAGCAATAAAAATTTAAAGAAGCCAGACTAGGAGTTGAAGCTCATTTTTCATTTTTAAAATAAAAACTTTCTCCAATTTCTATGGACCATCTTGTAAAATTAACCAACATCTATTTCAAAAATTGTACGATTAAGTAATAACAATAACGCTTCCATCTTGTATAGCCTTTTATGTCTGACATCGACCTCAAACTGCCTTACAAAGTTTCATATCAAACATTTTCATTCTTAAACATTCTGCCATTACAATTTCTGCAGTTTATGAATCACAAAATACAGATCAAAGATGATAAAAATGGTTAAAGACAGCAAAACACTGTGTTGTGATTTCTCATTTTGACATGGTAATAAAAGACTCAAATAATGAAACACTTAATATCCCTCATTTAATTTAGCATGGAAATTTGAGGAAAATAATACATTCTTTGATAAAATACAATTTCTGAACTGGAATTCCTTACCAGAAGAAAGTCTGGAGCACACATCTCTTGTATAGATTCCAAAGAATAAAAGGAAAAGTATTTGCAAACATTCCTGTCCTGTTGGGACATTCTGTAGGATGAGAAAAAAGCAAATGCAAAAAAATATATTTTACTGGATTTAAGTAGTCTTTTAAAGTGAGAATAGTCCTAAATCCTTCCTCTATGAGTTATGCACACAAATATCAAACTAATTACTTAAGAAATATTCCACAGTATTCCTTATCACTCCTAAATGTTTTCATATCACACCACATAAGATGATTTAAAATACCATTCTGCTGATAAGTGTCACCTATATAAAGACACTTCATTTGATAAGGATAGGCAACATGCCCAATTGTTTAATTGTGCCCCAACTGACTGATCATGCCAGAAGCAATAAGCACTCTAAACCCTACTTTAATGGGAAGTATTACATTTAAAATTCTTACCGACAATGCCTACAAAAAAGAAACTATGATCATTGCTTAACCATTCAGTCTCACCGATAAACTTAAACAACAGCTTCATCTCCTCCAAAATATTATGTATTATAAGAGTCATGGATGTTGCATCATTTGAAAACTTTGAAAGTTTCAGCCACCAAATTATTCTTGAGCTACAAATAACTGAATTTCTTTCTGCCAGAACCTTAACTCTTCAAAATAAAGCTACTAAGTGGCCTTATTTTGAATTACCTATCATTCTGTGCCTGTACACCCTGATTTTAACCAGAAAGCCCAAAGGCCTAGTGATTCCTTGCCATAAAAAATGTTGGGATTTTCTTGGGAAACTTTGCTTTTCAACCTCTAAAGACCCCAGGTGACCTTTGACCTCCCAAAAACAAAAATGTTCTTCCTCCAACCATAAAGCATCCATGTACCACAAATGAAATCTATCCAGGCTTTCTACAATGAGAAATCGTGTTAAGAATGTTCTCACACTTTAACCCCAGGTGACCCCAGATGACCTTTGACCTCCACCAGAAACAATTGAGTTCATCTTCTCACCATAACGCATCCACATACTATATATGATATCTATCCAAGCTTCCTACCTTGAGATATCATGTTTACAAAGTGCTCTGCCTTTCACCTCTAATGACCTTTGACCTCCACCAGAAACAACAGTGTTCATCTTCTCACCATAACGCATCCACATACTACATATGATATCTATCCAAGCTTCCTACCTTGAGATATCATGTTTACAAAGTGTTCTGCCTTTCACCTCTAATGACTTCAAATGACCTTTGACCTCCACCTAAAACAATAGGGTAATCCCTCTCAACAAAACAAATCTATGTACCAAACATGAAGTGTCAGTCATTGCTACCTCGACATAAAAGTGTTTACAAGCCATTAATAAGGTTTTCGCAGTTTAACCTCTGGTGAACTCAAATGACATTTGACCTCCACCAAAAACAATACTATTCTTCTTCACATGACAAATCTATGTACCAAATATGAGAAGTGTCGGTCATTTCTATCTCAAGAAATCATGTTTACAAGGTTTTCGGCTATTGACCTCTAGTGACCTCAATGACCTTTGACCTCCACCAAATATGATAGGGTTCTTCCTCTCAACATGACAAATTCATACACCAAATATGAAAAGTGTTGATTATTCCTATCTCAAAATATCATGTTTACAAGCCATTTACAAGGTTTTCCCAGATTAACCTCAGGTGTCCTCAAATGACCTTGGACCTCCACCAAAAACAACAGCATTCTTCTTCTTAACATGACAAATCTATATATTAACTATGAAAAGTGTGGGTCATTCCTATCTCGAGATATCGTAATTACAAAGTTTTCAGCTTTTGACCTCTGGTGACGCCTAATGACCTTTGACCTCTACCAAAAACAATA
>WURT03654050.1:0-18783 GCA_009936505.3 Holothuria glaberrima
GAAAAGCAAAATTTCCCAAGAAAATCCCAACATTTTCTATGGCAAGGAATCACTAAGCCTTTGGGCTTTCTGATTATGAAAACCTTATGCCATCTAGACATTTAACAGTGCATGACCTTTCCCCCTCCAGAAATGTAGGAATTACAGTATTTGTATCATACAGTTTGTACTGTGATACTGTAAGACCCATATTAAGAGTAATGTAGTCAATCTGCTTCCATGGGAAGTCTCCATGGGCCATTAAACCTCATCTAACTAAGGAAGAGAAACTTTGGAGAATTTTGTTATAGTACTGGTCTAGGGTTCGAATTCTGGCCGGGTCATACTGAAGACTTTAAAAACGGAACCTACTACTCGACTTAAACCAATTGGTTAGAAACTGGGCCATAAAACCTCATCTAACTAACTTATAGCACTGACTTCTCTCCAGGAATGATAAATTTTCAGTTTTGCTGGTCTAGATTCTAAAGCAATATTAGTTTGGAATGGCTAACACTTTTGAGGCATCCAAGGAAATGGAGGATGATTTTAAGGGGACTGCAGTGTGGTTGACATTTTGTGCTATAGCTGCTATCTGCATATTTTCCCAACTGCTAGTATATTTAAAATGACGTAAATGGGACAAGTTTATCAGGCAACCCATGTGATAAGTTATAGGGAGCTTGCACTAAAGGTCAAAAGGTTAAATTCAGCAGATGCACTAGTTGTTCTGGAAGACTGCACACCTCTCACTACATTGCTTTACTACATGACCTAGCGTCCGTCCGTGTGTTGTTTGTCCTCCAGAAGGTGGCTGCATTAGTTGACTTTTGCATGCTTGCAAGCTTACTATGTAGGAACAAGGATCAAGGTGTGCCCAGACTTTGTTCATAGTGTTAAAGATGTAATCTGGGACAATAAGTTGATTACAGATCAGTTTTGACCTATCTTCTTGTTTTTGCAGTATTTCATGTTTTGTGGTAACACATAGAAATTAGTGTGCTGTATTTATTGGGAAGGTTACATACAAATATAACTCACATTTTGGTAAATTTGGGATAAAGTAAACAACTTTGGTCAGGATTTTGTTCTTGTGATTTTGCAGTGTTTGAGCACGAGATCAAGGTCTTATAATTTGAACACTATGGTTTGGCAAAGGAATCCAGTACACAAAGTCCAGCTTGTATTTAAATTTGGAGGGGGGGGGGGGAGAAGAATTAATGGTGTAGGGTTGTACTGCTACACAAATACTACCAGATGTTATGAGTACTGGTTCATGTATGGCTTATTTAAAGCGGACCTTAGCCAATGCAACATGGCTTGTGACTTCACTCTACCACTTACAGTAAGGCAAAGCAAGTGGGAACATTTGTATTTGAAGAGTGCCTGTAGGCTATTTTGTGGAAGTGTGCCTGTTCGTCTTTCATCCCATCTGCCATGTATTACGTGTACACTTTCAGTGACTGGATCGAAAAACTCTGTTTTACTGTAGAGTTGATCAAGAACTAATTCAGCAGTCAGTATCAGTAGGTACATGTTTGTAGAACATGTTGTGGAAGGGACTATGTTTGTGATATTCACTTTGTAGACTTGTACTTACTGCTTGCTTTATCTGATTTGCATAATTCTTGCATGGTTAGTGCAATTAAGGGCAATTCTCGTCATCCCAGATGGTTTCATATCTCCCAAGTAAGCAACTTGTAGATCCTCCCATAACTGTATAAAGCTCCTGCTTGTCCAGACACAAACCTATTTTATTGCTTTAGGCCATGTCCTGGTGAGCATACAAGGCTATAATGTGTTATCCAAGACTCTCTCAGCACTGTGTGGAATGTGAGGTAATATGCATCTTTTTGAATTTTCAAATTTTCATGTCAGTCAAAGAGCAGTAACCAATACCCACACACTAAAAACATAGTTTGGGGTGACGACTGATTGGCTTAGAATTGTAGTTACTCATGAATATCTCTACCAGTATGGTGGGGAGGAAGAAACACATTTGCACAAATTGATTAGTTAAATAACCTCTTATTGGGTCACAAGTTTTCTTTTATCCATAACCGTATTATTTTTTTCTTTTATTTAGATTGTTTACACCAACCATTCCATCTGTGGTAGCTAAGGCTTCACAATGGAAGGTTCCATGGATGAGCTGAATACAGTAAAGAGGGAAGCCTCACAGGTATGTGCTGTAGTGCAGCGCAGTACGTCATTAGACAGTATGCCGCCACCATCCAACATGTCCACCCTTCAGTTTCTCAACAATGGAGGCAGCAGCAGCAACAACAGTAGTAACAATGCAAAGGCTGATGAAAGCAGTAACAACACACTCTTGCCTGTCATGGTAAATGTTAACAACTCCATGCCACCAGGTTCTCAGCCTTGTCCTGTTCAAAGGAGTCGCAGCTTACCTCTCCTAGACCAGTCTCCCTTGGACACAGATGACATACTTGCAGAATTAGCTAATCGGGCAAATACAGGTAGCAATGTGTCTACAGTAGGTGATGGAATGGACCCACTCAGTGTTGAGACTATGGCGCAGCAGGATGGGTCTCTTAATGGTGCTGATGACAGTGGTAGTAATCAGGACCTCAACAGTGTGGGGAGCATACCACACCAGGACTATTCCACAGGTCCATCCACTCCAACAACTCCTCACCACATTCCAGATCAGAGTAAAATGAGCATTCATTTAAACCACCAAGATCTCTCACCTCCACCACAAAGTGGTCACATGCCTCTGCAACCTCTCAACCTCAGCCAAAACATTGATTCAAAACTTTTCAGTCAGAGCTTGCCTCCCAACCTTTTTGCAACTCTTAGACCTAACCAGGGCGGTAGGGATTACTTGTCTCAGCAGCAAGCTTTGCCCTCAAACTGGTCTTCAGGGATACCTGATAGTCGTTTTACTTTCAGAAACACAGAACCATTTGCTGCTTACCCTGGCTTGTCTTTGGCAGGATTAAACCAAGGAAGAAACAGCCCATTTACAACATCATACTCTCTCCTCCGAGATGGAGATAAACCTCCCCAATTTCCTCCTGATGTGTACAACTCAATTGGGATCCCCCAGGGCTTACATTTTTCACGGTCATTAATGCAGCTGCAGCAAGCCCCATTTGTCCGTGGGCAGATTCCTCGTGATGTGGAACCAACACTGGAAGAGACTGTGAGAGTGGTGTCTAGTATAGCTGGGGAACCAGTGGAAAATAACAATATTCTGAAATCAACAGCAAATGTGCAGCAAGCATTTAATGAAGCAGTAAGTAATAGTCTTGCAGACAAGTATACATTGTCTGGTAGTTTGTCAATGTCAGTGCCAGAGACATCTCAGGGCAGTCCAGTAACTGTTGGCCAGAAAAGTAATAGTCCAGCCCTTCGTCTCAAACCTATGAGTGACCACATGTTGAGTATGATCAATACTTACAGTGAGGAGCAGCTACTCTCTGAAAGTGGAAATTTGATGTCAAACAGTCCAGTCATGATGGATGAATCCTTTCTTACAAGTGCAATGAACTCAGGAGCTATGTCAAGGCTCCAAGAAGCACCAAGCTTGCCACAGGTAGACAACCACTCACCAAGTGTGAACAATGAGCCATTTAACTTGTTGGATGGAAGCGGAGATGTTGAAGATACAAACTTTATGCCACATGGAATCTCACCTCCTCAACCTCCACTTGGAATGGACCAGGGAGGGACAACAAATGCTAACTTACTTAACTACACATCAACATCATCAGCAGCACATGGGGACATGAAAGGACACCTTCCCCCAGGTGGAGGTAAGTAATTTACAAGTTATTATACAGTAAGAATATTAACAACAGGACTTGTAACTCTTACTGTGAGTGCTCAATGGGCTCCTTTATAAATTATTCACAATCTGTGTATCTTGAGAATCCATTTCAACTCTCTCAAGTCCCTAGGACTACACGAGAGGTTTATGACTAGTTAAAAGCTAAACATTCACAATGTGGTAATTCTTCTCCATGTACCCTCTAATCAGGCTGTTCTTCAGAATTATGGAGATAAGATGCTTTTTCCTAGTATTTCTGCCTGCCTTGAAGGTAAGCAATTGCGACATTGGAAGCCTGCAGTTCTGGGAGGGATCAAACAATTGGCTATATCAACAGCTATGAGGTTTCTGTATTAACATGCTATTAGTATGTGTAGTGTTCAAATTAATACAAGTGGTTAATGACGTCAATCCCTGGGTTAGGTTTTTGGTTTTGTAAAAAGTATTACATTACCAGAAAAGTTTTAGCAGGGAGTTCTGTTATTTTAGAACTAAAATTGGTCACTCAGAGCTTCAAGGGGTATGTAACATAATTAGGAGTACTGGTGTGGTGGAACAGCAAAAGTCCTGGCTTACCTTGGAGATAAACTTGTATTGCACTCACTCTACAGCATGTAAACATAAACCTCTTCACAAATTTTGGATACTGTTTAACAAGAATGACAATCCGGTTAGATAAATAGAAATTGATGTAAGAAAATTAAAATAGTTGATGGACAGTTACAGACATTATGGATGAAGACAACCTTCCCAACTGTATGATCTGTCCTCCTTCTTTGTTCATATTTTGCTATTTTAGTGCACACTTCTGTTAAAATGAAGCTGTTAAAATGAAGTTCATCCCTTGAAATCCTTTTATTTCCTGCCAGTAGCTATATCAGTTAAGTTCACTGGTACTGATTTGGTATAGCGCCACCTATATAACTTACCTGTGGCATTGTCAAGAATTGATAAGTAGAGTGTGTTATGTAGCCTTGCCATGGTTATCATTTTGTAGGCAGGTACATTCTGTGTGGCATTAATGGTGTGAAACTATTTCTGTTGTTAATTAATAGTGTTATGATTTTATTTAAGGAGATGGAATTGAAGGATCTGTGGGCATCCCTCCAAACATATTTCGGAATAGACATATATTTCTAAATGCAATTGGGAACTGCCCTCTGAGTGACATAAATTCAAACAATAGCATCACTCTGATTGGACTGTTACTGATGATTTGTTAAGATCACTCAGTGGTGAACAGACAGTTCACACATCCTGCGTGGATATGGTCATTATCAATTTGAAATTAGCACAGGATATTGTTGCTTTTTCTGGAGGTGTGCTAAGCAGGTGCCAGTGTCCTTTTTGAAATTTTAGGTGGTAGAAGTAAACTTTGCTGTTGGGAGGACTTTTGATTCCTTGCCAAAGGCAAAAGGTGTGTGTGTGTGTATGTATGTGTAATGCCTTGCTTGTAAACAATTCTCAAGAGTGGTAACTGTTAGGGATCTCATACTTTGCATGTAAATACTTTATGTAGAGATGATCCCCATTATTATAGCTCAAAAGTTATCTGGGGTCACCAGAGGTCAAACTGTAAAGGCCTTAAAAAATTGCTTGTAAATATTTAATCTCAACATGCGTAAGCTCAAGGGATCTCATACCTCACGTGGTTACCCCATGTTAAGTATATGATCCCTCTTAATTTTATTGGGGGTCAGAGGTTAGTTGGGGTCACCAGAGGTCAAATTGCAAAAAGCTTAAAAATTACTTGTAAACATTTAATCTGAAGATAAGGGCTTAACCCAGGATGATGAGCCCAGGGAGTCCAAATAGGTAATACTAGTGAAATTCTTGCATTAAAATATATATGAGGCAATCTAGCATTCAGGGAGTCCAAATGACTGGGCTGCTCTCTGGCTAAAGCCTAGCAGTGAAGATACATATAATCTCAAGGGATCTCATACTTGACAAGTGGATACCCCATATTAAGAATATGATACCTGTCGTTTTTGGTGGAGATCAAAGGTCACCTGGGTTCACAAGAATTCAAAGTGTGGAAATCTTGTCACTGTGACATCTCAAGAAGGTAAAATGGATATGAATGTCAACTTCCCAGTTGGGTACTCCATATTAATATTATTACATATATTAAGTATAAGGTCTGTACAATATTTGTGAAGGGTCAAAGGTCATTTGGTGTCACTAGAGGTCAAACTGTAGAAACTATGGAAAATTACTTTTATCCATGATCAGGGCTGAAAGCAAGCACTTGTCCTATCGTCCGTGACAGGTAAAAAGTGCATGGGACAACCACTTTCTCTCTTTGAGCTTGTCCGATGGATGAGTAGATTTTATTTGTAATTAAATAGTTCCCTACATCAGCAAGAAAGTATGTCATAAAAATCCCTTTAAGAAGTGGCATTGAGTCAATGGTGTGGACTACCATCCATCATTGTACCATGGAAATAAAAATGGAAAAATGCAAAATTTATAATAAATGTTTGTTTTCTATGGCAGAGACAGGAAATACAATTGTTCAGCTCTTGTTTGTCACTTTCATTTGGACAACCAAGAAATATTTTGGATAACCTAAATTTGGCTTCAGGTTGTCTGATGGGTAACCTGAAAACTTCCTTAAAAATCAGGCCTGATGATGTCTCAAGAAGGGTTTAGATGGATCTCGTACTTGTCATGAATACCCAGTATTGCTTATATGATTTCTACCATTTTTGGTGGGTTTCAAATGTCCCTTGGGCTGTCTTTGTGAAGAACAAACACCATTTTGGGTCACCAGAGATGAATTATTGGAAACCTTGATAACTGCTTGTAAATCCAGTGTCTCAAGATAAATAAGAACGAGGGCCATGTAGATGTCATGTATTGAGTAGTTAACCACTGTTATCTTTGTGGAGTTTTAAGGGCATTTGAGGTGACTTGTAGATCAAACTGCAAAAATTTTTAATATGATATCTCAAAGAGGAAAATGTGTTAAATCTTATACTTTGCAGGTGGGTATGCATATTGAGCATATGGTCTGTACAATATTTGATAGAGGATGTCAGAGGTGAAATCACCAGAGGCCATAAAGCAAATTCCCAAGAATATCCATGGTCAAATATGAACACAAAACTGTATCATTTCAGCACATTAAGATCACATTAAACCAATGGCTGGAATTATTATGATTTTTATCTTAATCACGTCGCCCCTTTTTAACGATGTTTAGCTCCAAAAGTGACCATCCAATATTTGTCAAGTTGAAACGGAGTCTGCAAGGGGGACACAACTTTTCTGGAGAAAATTGATGTATTTTTGTATGTACATGCACACTTAAATTCAGAAAACATAGGGTCCACATACATTACAGTGTAGATCGACTGCTTGTAACATGGTGATACCATGAGTTGGTCACTTAAGTGTTGTCCAGTCTATGTACAAAACATTTCAAATGTAACCAATTGTTGATTGCAAGTGCATGTTTTGTATTTTCTATACAGGACAAGTCTTGACAGTATTTACATACATACTGTCAGTTTGATATCCAACGCAGAGAATAATTTTTAGTTAGTTACATAATTATCTCTCTGCAGGAGAAATTCACCTTTCATCACCCCTAATATTACATGGCAAGTGAACCATATCCATTCATTGATATTCCTTTTACATGGAAGGCTAATACTTGTGTTCACGGGTTTTTGTAGTATTCCCTCCCAGCTTGTAACTCCATACCGAAACTACATGACTAAAAGCAAGTCTGATTGCTTTCATCTCGTGAACAAGGTCAATGAGAGTTAAGTTGTATGTTTTTTCGTTTGAAATGCAAGATCTTCCCATTCACTTACTGTGTATAATAGAACCGTTGAAGCAACTTTGCTGTTTAAGGCCAAAACTGGAACGAGTTCACAAATATTTATGTTTGCAACATGGTAGTAGAAACTTATGTCTGTCCTCATATGTATCAGAAATGGCTGATTGCTATATCACTAAGCCCCAATGCAAAGGAAGATTCAAACAAAAAATGGTACTATGTAGGGTAACTTTTTTGCAGTTGCTCAAATCCCATTGCCTTTGCTTAAATTGCTTTTTACTGTGTCCTGCATCATATTTGGTGCATATTTCACCTGAGTTTTAGGCTATCGTGATTGCAAGTCCATGCATTTTAAAGTGTCGAAAGCTGTCATTTTTACTAAGTCCCTTGTAAAGGAAAAATTCGATAAATGAGTATGCTCTTTTAAGATATGAAATATTCGGGACCGTAAAATCTGGTGCAGAACAATACTTTTGGAAAAAGCACTGTTCTATAGAACAGTGGCCAAAAAAAAAAAAAAAATGAATTTTGACCTCTGGTGTGTCACCTTTAGTTCTTTGTAGCAAAGAGGTAAGCTTTGTTTACTCCGTGAGCTGTTTTACCTCTGGAGGTCACTTCTGTGGTTTCGCTTTAGAGGTATCATTTCAAATAGGTATGATACCCAATTTGCACATTGCTTTTCATGAAGAAGTCGTAAAAAATTCTGAACACTCTAAAAGCCTTAAGTTCACAAAGGTCTTTTTATAACTAGACTTGACAGAAACTACACAAGTAACCCCAGTACACCAACCTTTTAAGTAACTTTTCACAATGTTTGTTTGATTGAAGTTATGTGAATAATAGTTTTTAGTAGTATTAGATGTAGAATTTCCATGCCCAACGTACAGCATTTTGTAAGAAGTAGAAAAATTTCAACAAATTATCCACTCATAGTATTGCCTGGACTCTGTCATGTAATTGCTTTCAATTGCTTTGTCAACATCCTCAAACTTTTTCAGTGGCTGTAGTATTCATCATGCCCCTGTCCAACCCTGTCTCTCACACTCTTTATATACCAGCCTTGTGCCCTGGTGCCAGCTGTAGTGCCTCAACAGACTGTGTAAGCATATTGCCTTCAGCTACAAAGTTTAACAACTAGCCAAAAAATCTAGGTTTATGCATAGAGAAAGTGATTGGGGTCTGCAGATCCTATTTGGACAAAATATATGTCTTTTTTGGACTACCTGTAATGTGTAATTTCTTGGGCAAACATGCCTTAAATTTCTGGCAAAAGGGCTGCACCCCTTAGTTGAAAGTAACCCTTTATGCTTGCATCCAAATACATCCCTTTGGAAACATTTCTTCCATTTCAATTTCACTTCAAAACATCAAAGGGGAATTTCTTGGGACCATTCCACCTTTGCCACTCCCCCCCCCCCCCATCTTGCTTCACTTGGCAGAAACTTTGTCCTCCTTCTGAGTAAAAGAATGTTCAAATACCAAGTTTCAGAATAAGCCAGAGCCACATTGATGTTTACTCCGGTGAGTATCATTTAAACCAAGATACACTTTCTCCATTCAGGGAAAGCAGTCATCCCAAATTTATTTTGAAACAACTGAATCTTACAATTTTTCTCCTGTATAATTCCTTTACAAATATCTTTCATGTTCACGTCAAAGGTAAATTTAGTGGTTATTTTCAGGGCTGAAATTTAACACTTATCCTCTCGTCCGAGACTAGTAAAATTGCATCGGA
Source organism: Holothuria glaberrima (assembly GCA_009936505.3). NCBI lineage: Eukaryota > Metazoa > Echinodermata > Holothuroidea > Aspidochirotida > Holothuriidae > Holothuria > Holothuria glaberrima. Next base: position 9,301 of record WURT03654050.1, read on the forward strand.
AAACCACTTTCTCTGTTTGAGCTTGTCTGACGGACAAGTAAATTTTACATGTAATTGAATAGCCTAGTTAACTACATCAGCAAGAAAGTGTCATAAAAATCCCCTCAAGATGTGGTATCTAGACAATGGTATGGACTGTCATCCATCATTGAAACAAAAACAGAAAAAGATCACTGAAAGCATACAGAATTTAAAAGAAACATTTGATTACTATGGCAGTGACATGAAATAATTGATCATCTTTTGTTTGTCATTTTCATTCAGACAACCAAAATTTGGCTTCAAGATCGTCCAGTGGACAACCTGGAAATTTTTTTTACAAATCAGGCCTGTATTTTGCACGAAACGAACAATTTAGTAACAAAAATAGTGTCACATGACTTACCAGAGCCAGTCATGAATAAGGACACTAATTCAAATTGGGGTGACTTCATTTTTCCTTTAAAAAAAAAAAAAAAAGTGGGCATTTTCTTAACATGTGGTAAGTGATAAAGATCTCAAGTTAAAGTTTTGAACATAAATATTCATGCATAATTGTACTTTTTTACAAAAGACTTTGCCTATTGCTTTCATATTAATTGGAACCCTTCATATACTCAAACTTCTGCAAATTTGTAAAAATCCATTGTGGAAGTATGCAGATGTAAAAATTTGTGGACTGTCATCTCAAAACATGGAAGAAATTGTTCAAGTCAGCAATTGCCTTATTTTCAAACCAGATCCATGCTATATGTCTTTGAAGACCAGCAAAGCAGAAAGCAATTCTTACTCTTTTCCAGTTCCTTACTTTGTTGACAGGGCAGAAATAAGGAAGATGGGAAGAACATCTTTTTTCAAACATGCTGTCATCATTTTATTTTGATAGTACTTACATTTTGCAATGATTTTGAAAAACCTTGTGTCCTTCAAACAGGCACATCCCCTTCCATAAACTTGGTTGAAGTTTCAGCTTTGAAATTGTCATTGGATTCCTACATTTTAGCATTTCAATGTCAACTTTCTCAAGGCACTGGTTTTTCCCAGCCAAACATATTATGACCTCTTCCAGGGACTATGCAGAAATGACCTTACCAGGTCTGTAGACTGTAATGAATAATACATCTATGGTACCTGGGGATCCTTGCCTTGTGTGTGTGTAAAGTCCTGTTGTGCTTGTGCAACTGCGTGCCTGGTTGTGGTGCAGTCTGCCATCTGCAGTGGTATAGTGTGAAATGTGCTCACATCTCTGTGGGTTTTCCTAGCACTCAGCCACCTCGCCTCTTATTGTTTACTTGACCTGTGGGCTTCAGAATGAAGTTCATTGTTGTCTAACAAAGGTATTGCTAGGGAATCCTTCTCAACAAAACAGATAATGCTTTCAGAACCTGGTAAATAAAAGACTGGGAAAAAGATTTTGTCCCAGATGTAGGCTGGATGTACTACTGGACTTACCTAGGATACTTAACAATGTTTCATCATCATGGGAGCTTAAAGAGAAGTATTGTTTGTGTAAAGTTTGGGAAAGGAATTGGTTGCAGTTACTCTTGTACGAGCTACTATCATGGAATATGTGTATGGAAACTATTATGAATATGAAGGTGAGTTGTAAATGTAAAGAAGCTTTGTGTGTAAGCAGTATGTCTTGGTTTGTGAAGAAAGTAATGAGCATATAGATATTGTGTGGCAGCCAGTAAGTAGTGGTTATTGCTTGGTATGCTATGATGTTGTGCACTGTACGTGCTGTTAGATATAAGCCTATACTAGAGATAGGATGAACTAATGCCTGATCAACCCTGAATTTCTTTGTTCCATACCATAGTGGTAGGTGTGATGCTCATAGTTTAAAAGACCTTGGCACTACCCCTATTGTGTCAGTTTAGTACTGGTACTAATGGTTGTAAATCCATGAACTGTAACCATGTGATAGTAACAGGAGTGAATAAATAAATTTACCCATGTGACCAAAGTGTATTGCTTATGACTTCCTATAAGAAGTGTAATATATTTAATTATGTTGTTATATCAGGGTGTAATTTACTCACACTGTGACATTTGGAATCCATATGTTTGAAAGCCTTACCTTGGGTGGAGTTTGAAGCAGTTAAAAATTCCCAATGAATATTTTTCCTGTAATGTATGGAGACTTATATTTATTTCTTAGCCTTGGTCTTGTTCATTAGAGTTTGGTGTGTCGTACAAACTTGAAGTCACAGGTGTGAAAAGAGAATGGTAAAGAAAAATAATTTTTAAAGTAACTACAGAAATCTGCTGTGTACATATATGTACAGTAAGGCATTACATTAGAAACCTCATTGTGCTGTACATTAAAAATATAAATCACTAAAATGGATGTTTAAGCCTGTACAAAATGATCCAAAAGAAAAAATGTATAACAATTAAATGAATTTAGAGGGCATGAAACCCTCTTTACACCAGGTTAATTTTAATCTTTACATGTAGACATTTGTTCTGAATGTAATTGTGCACACCAAAATTGAGCCCTTGAAACGAATCACCTCATAGGTTTCTGTTTGATCACCTGATATGAGAATAAGGTTGCCTTGCAAGACTGTGGGGGGCTAGAATCCTTGGATTATGAACTGCTTGAGTTCTAAACAATTGACTAACATGCCTAAAATGTTTGTCAGTCTTCTTTCAACGTTTTAGGTTGTCGCTGCATGCTTCAACAGTTGGTTTAGACTGCTTTATGGATTGATAGTTAGAAGTTTGTTCTCCTCAAAACTAACTTTTCTTGAAGGCATTGTATAGCTGAGGGGCCATGATGGGTACAAATGACCTCTGATATCATTGGTCCGTGGTCGACTACATAAATGTGCAATTTTACAAAATATGAAATCCACTTTTTCAATTTTTTCAACCCACAGTTTAAACTTCTTTCCCTTTCCCTTTCCCTTTTTCATGTCCCATATTTTTTAAATATGCACTACCTGATAGGCTGCTATACTAAAAAACCTCTTTCTTGTAGCAAAAATTTGACTCTTGATAGAAAAAAACGAGAAGGTTCCACCCTTGCTGAAGGTAATTGTCATAAAACAAAGGTGATTCTGATGTGATTGTTACCCAGAACTTTTTTAACTTGTATTTAAGAAGCTTCTGAAGTTGTGGTTGCAGGAGACAGCATACCATATCTCTTCTATCCTCAGCTATCTTTTACGTCACCCTCGTTTGTGGGATGGAAGGGTCAAATTTTTTTTTTTTTACTCGCTATTACAGTACAACTTCTTAAAAAGACTTCTTAATGTCAGTTTTCTGCCTCATTGCAACCCCATTTTTGTTTGATTGTTGTCAGCCTACGCTGTTCCTCTTGAAGCTGTATTTGTCCTGGTCCTGTGAAGCTTATCTCTTCATGCACAACAGTTTATTTTACTGGTAGGTGTGTTCTGTGCAGACTTGTATCCAGGGTACATACATTCCCTCATTTCAGAGGTGTTAAAGTTCTACAGCAGGAAATATTAAATTCTCATGACTTTTTAGTGGAAAGATTTGGCAGCTGTTGGTTAATAGCCTGGTATATTCTTAGACCTTCAGTGTGGATGTATAGATACCAGTATTGATTGTGAATGGGACTAAATTAAAATGCTGGGTATTTTATAGTGTAGGCTGCAGTAGCTTTGTAAAGGTAGATAAGAATATCTGCATATGTTGAATATATTATTATTAACCATCACATTAATTTTTCCTGCATATGGCAGATATTGCAGGCTTAAAAGAATGTATTACTTATGTTGCTGTGCTCACACAGAGCTATGTTGAAATATGTGACAGTTGTGTGGAAATTGTAGTAAGGACTGTCTAGCTGACTACCTGATCTCAAAAAGACCTGTAGAACCAAGCAACAGATTATCGTAAATTACTGTATTTTACATAACATGATTTAAAACAAAAAGAATGTTACTGACATTGATTCTTTTTTGACCTGCAAAAGAGGAACCTAGGGAGTTTTGTGAAAGTTTCATTCAATTTCATTGTTTAGTTTGCTATATATAAGAAGCTTAAAGGGCAAATTTCGCCATCCCAGACAGTTCCAATTCTCCCAACTATGCAACTTGTAGCTCCTCCCATAACTGTATGATGTTCCTCTTTGTGCTGGCACAAACATGTTTAATTGCTCATTGCAACGACCTGGTGAGCAATAACTATGTATCTGCACTATGTGGAATGTAAGCTACTCTGCATCTTTTGAATTTCCAAACTTTGCTGTCAGTCAAAGAGCAGTCACCAACTGGGAATTTTGATACCCCTACACTAAAAGTACTTTGGGGTTTTGATTGTATATCTTTAATTTAGCACTTGGATCAGCTTTTGACTCTTGAATGTCATTAGGTTGGTAAAGTGAAAGTCAAAAGTAAATAAAATATTACAGTCTTATGTCCTAATATTTTTGGTGATAATGTTGCAAAAAGTAATCAATATGAAATCACAGAAAGTTAGGGGTCTGCATCTTTAAGGGAGTGAGTACCTAAATTTAGGACAATCAATGTAAAGTAAGAGGACAACCTGTGGATTGTGCTTTGCTAAAGTGACTGTGGTTTTGAGACCTTAGATGCTATATCAGAAATATTTGAGATCCATACATATGTATTATTTTGATGGGGTTGTACACAGGTATTGTCATATTTTTGCATTTGTCTGTAGAACATAGAACTGTCCCCGTTTATGTAGAACCAAGTCCTTGCAACACCAGTGTTTTGAAAATTTACAGGAGCTCATATACAGTATGACAGGACTATATCCTGTATTTAAGTCCAGTCATTTTCTGCATTACAGTATGTGGATGAGAAACTTTGAATCTTACAACAGTGCTACTGTACAGTAGTAGTAGGTCATCTTACCTTTGTTCTTTTTCTGCAGTGTCACACCTATGAATTCAGTATTGAAGTTACTTGCATGTATGTACACTTAGAGTGTGTTCCAACTGAAGTATGAGCAGGAGATCAAATCTTCATCTCACCCCAAGCAAGGGGATCAGTTTGCAAGTGGAAACTCTCTTATTCCCCGGATCAGATCTCGAGAGCTTGATTTCCCCTTCGAGGAGGATCAGACCGTGTGCAGGCCATAAAAAAAAAAACAAATGGGAATACAACGGGGGATCAAGGTGACCCAAGATCAAAGCAAATGAATGACGTACTTTCATGGTGAAGCTTGTTGTCTCATACTCTGTGCCACACAAACTTTTGTAAACATAAACTGCAGACATAATTTCAATGATGCAACTTCCTGTTGCTTGAACTGGAGGAGGGGGATCAGATCTGGCACAGGGATTCCAATGGGAATGCTCTTGCAGTCAGCCACAAAATTTTCCAGTTGGCTTAACTGAAGGGAGGGGGGGGGGGAGATCAGCATCGGGGGATCAAGTGGGAACATGGCCTTAAAATTTACACCTCCTACAGTACTCTTAAGTTTTGGCAGATTTATTGCATGAAGTTTGCTGTTATTGTAATGTAGGATTTTCACAATTTACATGTTTTTATGTATTCTAGGGTATTTTTATTCACACTATACAGGAAAGGTATTTTTTTTTTTTTTTTTTATTCACACTGTACAGTTCAGGTTGGTTTGCAAAAAAGAATGGACACAAAACAGCATTTCAAAAAAGGTTGTTTTGGCATCACAACAAAACTGAATGCATATGTAAGTTGTAGGATGCCTAGATCAAGATCATACAAACAACACAAGATTCATTGTGGACCATCCCTAATATTAAGTGATTAGAGTTGAACCCAAGCTACATACAGTAGTGTTTTGTTTCATCTCCTTGAGAAAGCCTTGCTTTGCACAAAATGTTCACAAACAGGAAATATTAAATCTGTTATGTGGTATCACATATATGGCAGTGTACAGCATTTGTTCCTAAAGTATAAAGCTTGGAAAGCTGTCTGAATATGCTGTAGATCTGTAACTTTGTAAACAGGTAGGGGGCGCAAACTTTAAGTTGGTTTTAAAGAAAAAAATGTATCAAACCGATGATACATTCATAGTTCTGAGGATGAGTAGAAAGCTAAAAACTACCTGTGCAAAGTATAGTATTCTGAATGGTAGGTAATTTGCCTGTTTGTGACTGTTAAAATGCTAGCTGACCAACAATATATCAGAAAAGTAGTGTGAGGTTGCAAAATATGTGTGGAACAGTGAAGTGTTTAGTGTGCTTCGAGAGGTTATACATGCAGAGTCCAGGAGGCAGTCTTGGAGCACTTGGTAGGGTCCATGGGAATCTACATTGCCCCTTCCTTACCTCCTATCTACAATTGTAACCCTCTTACCCCTAATAAGGTCCTGACAAGTCTTGATCACAAAATGGAGAAGGTCCCTGACAGAGGGCGGCCTTTCTCACTTGCCTTGGGGAATGTAACAGTGGAGGATATTTTACTTTTAGACAACAATCCACATCCTTAAAATTACCATCCATGATGAGATACATGTATGTACATGCTATACATACAGTAAATAAGTAGCTACTCTGTAGATGACATGTTAGGCAGTCAATGTTATACTTGTAAACAGTGACTTTGGAATTTGATGTAATGATTATGTGAGGGTGGGGTAGATGTAACTTTGGAAAATATTCCTGAGGATTCAAGTGCTTTATATTTAATATTGGTTGTTGTTCATGTGATTGCGACTAGGTAGTGGGTGCGAAACATTGGTTGTCTACAGATATGGTTGATTGAATGTGTGTCAGGTTCATCTCTACAGGTGCCATGTACATGGTGGATCAAAATTAAACTTTGATGAATGTGTCTTTGTATGTGCTTACATATGAGTACAGGTGCCAGTTTTGCTGTGAGGCAATAGGCCAAATTTGATATTCCATATGTTCAAAAACTGTCAAATCAAAATTTGTAGGCATTAACACTCCAGTTGCTTAAAAAGTCATCAACATGTTTAAAGATAGTACTACCTTTATATAAACATGGACCGAGTTAATTCATCTGATTGTGCCTTAGAAGTGAATTTTGGGGCCTAAATTATGCATTTTGAAATACTTTCCTACAGAAAATGTGGAAAAACATAGGCCTGCAGTTTCAAGGAAAATTGATAGTCAAATGTAAAAATGCCAAAATACTGTTTTGCATGTGTTTTAAAAGTCTGCAGCCTGGACCATTGCAATAGCCAAATTCAGTGGTTTTAAGTTTTCAAATGCCAATATGGCAACCCTTACAGGTACATTCTAGACAAAGAAGGCTGATGTTGAAAAGATGAGAAAGAGGAGTTTAGGTTCAGTGGGGATGCCGCAGAAAGAACACAAACAAAGACATTCTAGAAGAGCTACAGAAAGGAAAGAATTTGTGGAATGTAAAAGCAGGTACTGATTTACTGGGTGTTGTAAGCAGCAGACTAGTTAAGGTGCACACAGAGGTCGATCAGGCTGCTGTGGAATGTACTTGTTTAGTTCTGTTTGCCTTTTCATTGGAAGTCAAAGCTTTTGCTGATCACAATGCAGACTATACAATGTTTCCGAGTCCATCCTAATTGTGTGTATTTATTAAATGAACAAGGAACTAACACCAGGTAAGTTTAGAACAGGAATTTACCAACTCGAAGACTTAGGGCTTGTGATGCTCATCTCCTAGTCATCTGTAAAGAAATATTAGAATAGGAATTAACCTGTACTGTAGTTACTGAAGATTAGTGTATGACATGAAACTTATGCCCAATATTTTACACTCATGTATAATATTCTTCTGTGAGTAGTATGAATTACGTGTGGCAGTTTAATTAATTGCTGCTTGCTGGTGTTCAGTTGCTTAGGGTGTTGCTTTGAGATGGTATGTACCTTTTTTTGGAATACTTCAATGATATTTTTAGTTGGTGGGGACTCCAAGTCATGGAAGGAAATGGCACTTTGCCCTTTCAGTCACGGTGGGAAATCATCAAAGTGGACTTGTTGCCATTTTTTTTTCTTTTCCCTTCATGTCTATGCTAGCTTTTAAAACTGAATCAGACTTTTGAGGCTGTAGATTTGTATTGTTAAATCTACTACGCCCCTCTCTTACCTCCTATTTACATGTAATCCCCCCCACTCGCAACTAGACCCTGGTAAAACTTATAGCACAGAGGAGAGAGAGGACGGTCTCCCAAGTCCTCTTCTCACTTACCACTAGACGGTGTAATACGCAACCAGGGAGTTTAGTTTGGGGCGTCAATCAGTAACACGATGTTGATGAATCAGTCATGTCCATACCGTACTGATTACTGTGGTTATGTATTTGTACTGTACATAGCCCTGCTACTGTTTATAACATGTTTGATCTAGTGATTATTTGTCAAACAAATCCCATCAACTCCCCAAATATTTGTGCTGGGCAATTTAGACCAGCCCATGTTTGAAAGACCAAAAATATGTTTGGAAAATATGTGGTTCATTTTGTCATATATAAAAGAAAATTCATATGGTTCTGCCTCATGATTCGTGTCACAAAATAAACTCATCAGTTCTGTAGAATGAATGGTAAGATTCTCGGAAGTATTTGTCTATAGAAGTGACACCTTTAAACAAGGAATGAGGAACCTAGTCAAGGTTTGACATGCCTGAACTAGCTAAAGAGGAAGTGCCTGGAATTACTTAGATCAACTGGGGTTCCCCTTAATAGCTCTCTCTAATATCAAAAGACATGGTATTCTAAATGCCTTCATTCTTTGCAGTGGATTTTATAGTACGATAGGCAATAGTAGATTGCCACATTCCACCTTGCTCTTTTAAAGTGGGTTCACAGTTTTAAAAGAAACACACTGTATGTAAAATACAGGTAACATTCATGCATGTACTGTTAGAAACACTGTTGGATTGTACTGTCCAAGGTGAAGTTATCAATAGTATTAAACAAAAATAAAATTTGCACAACTTGACAAGCTTTTGAGTCTCAGCATCACGGCCAGAAAGCTTAATTTCTAAGCATAGTACAGTAGGGTTGCACTGTCTCTTTTGTTTAGTGTCTGTCTTTAGTGTTGTTCTTCATTTATAGAGGGATGGGGGTTGTTTAGATATCCCTTCAGCTGTAGAAGTGATTTTCAGTGGTTAAACCTCCTTATGGACTGCTTGGCATTCCATACATTCTAGTATAACCAGAAGGAACCTGATCTATTATCTTCAGGTTTATGATCCAGTAGTAAAGTCAGCACCTGGAAACTTGTTTAGGGCAGTAAACAGGCTTCTTTCTTGTAGGTCTTCTTGATTCCTTCTATTTTAAGATACCTCTCTTCAATGTCTACAATGTCATTTATTACCTAAACAAATCATTTGTAAGCAGGACTGTATTCAGTGTTTCATTTGCACGTATTCACCAATTACTGTAATGTACAGAAAAGTCCCTTAAAGGAAAATATTGTGTTTGAAAAAATATAATGAAGACACCAATGTAATCCCATTGTGGTCTATTCCCATTCCCAAACATGCATCACAAATAATTCGCAGCAGATCAACACAAATCTTACGAAATATGGACCAAAAGAAGCAACGATTTTCTCATTGAACCGGCTCATTAT
>WURT03654061.1:8434-18781 GCA_009936505.3 Holothuria glaberrima
GTAGATTTCAAGATTCTATCAAACAAAGGTGGCAAAGAATTCTTCAACAAAGAACTATAAGGTTTTATGAAACAGAATTCATTGCATTTCTTCATCAAACCTCATCAAGGAAAGATTTCACATGGCAATTTGACATTTACACCAACTTTCAATTGATGCTACCACTTTATCAACACAATGGACTCATAGCCATGTGAAAGAAGCATCAATCTCACCTGAAAGAAGGGGAAGTGCAGGTTATGAAAAAATCCCTCAACCCCACCCACTGATGCCCACAGCCATTTGCCCTCCACTTAATTGTTCTGCAACTTTAATCCTGTGCAGCTTTTACAAACAATTGCCATCTAGTAATATATAATTATGTTAAATTGCCATCTACAATCTTGAGTAAATTGCAGTAGTTGAAGCATCATAAGAGTTATCTCTTATCAAGTCACTGAATGCTTTATTAGACAAGAAGACAAGAATCATGGCAAAGAATCAATTTTGCTCTGTCAAAGCCACAGATCTTTCAATCATAAAGTACAAGTCCACAGGTACAAACTGTTACACATCTATCAAAGGTGAAATGACATAATATATCTATAGCAGTTATATAGCCAGACACTGAAATGTGTGTGTGTGTGGGGGGGGGGGGGGAATGGTGGCAGGATTACATTTTGTGGGTGTCAGATTAACATTAAGAACTATAATTTTAAATGGTTCCACTATATTCTGTCATCAATGTGAGCTGCACCTGAAAGGCAGTTCATACTTCCAGATTTTCACACTCTGTAAAGCTGTAAGAACCATAAATGATAATCCCTTGCTCTTCAGGGCTAATCGCAGGCACAGCTCCGAGTTGAACAATAGTTGAATTTCAAAGCTTTACAGTGCTATACTGTAGTATGAAGTGACCTTTACTCCCACAGCAAGAATACCCTATAAAATATGTTATTGGAAAAATGCTTTTATTCCTGTTTGTTGGCTTGCAACCACCCATCCATACATACCTTTCCTATTCATTTCCCCTTTTCATTTTTAGTGAAAATTTTCTGCAACAAATTACACAACGGTGCACAGCACCCCTCAAAATTTCGGTAACAGGGTGACAAACTGGTACCTTATTTTACAGACATAGGCAAGACAAGCCATTGCTATAGTCTTTCAATTAGTCACACAGTTGTGAATAGCTAGTGAATTAGAGCTACAGAATTTACAGCTGAGTATAACATTTTATGTTTCTACTTACCAATATTAACATTATCTTTTGCAGATGTTGAGAACCAACCTAAAAAATTTTGTTTTGCACAAAATTCATTTAGGGCTCTGTCATTTATGGAAATGTCTCCTAAATCACACTGTAAAAAAAAAAAAATGGAGAAAAACCATAAAACCAGGATACATCTTAATTGGAATGAGGGACTTAAACTTTTACGACAAAGGCACAAAATTATGACATGACTGCTAAATGTACATTATTTAAAAATATTTTGATACTTCAATTTTTGAAATTAAGCTTTATTTGCAAGACAGAGTACTGAGGAAACAATTGTGAACCAATCCGTGAACCACACACACTGCCTACAACTCCGTTTATAGGGAATTTTTACATCCTACCCAGGGGTTACATATGAAATGGCAAGAAACCCAACTTTCTTCCTTTCATGCATGCTAATTGACTTATTTGCTTGGTTGAATGGCCAGCTGCACAAGTTTCTTGCATAATACTACAAGAATTTCAATTTGTAATGTCAATTTAATAATGAGTGCAATCAAAGCTATTGCTTGTGGTTGACCTATCCTTCTCCATTGAGTAAGTCGTGCAAATAATCTTCTAAACAGCCATGCCCAAGTTTGCATATCAAAGAGATTATAAACTTCTGTGATTGACAGGGAGAGGTTGTTCTTCAGACTCTAACCCCATCATTCACACCTTATGAAGTTACAACCATCCAATGACAAGATACTGCTATAATTAAAGTTTTACTGTCACAACTGGACCATGCTATTGATTTGTGACAAAAAACCTTTATCTTACAAAAATCTCTCACATAAACAAAGAAGTTAAAAACTGTTTTAAGTTTTGTTTCACTTTGAAAGAGATTTGAACTTGTTGGCTGAGCTGACATGGGCCATGTGTTGAAAGGAATAATCACCTCTTAACTCACCTTATTGGCTAGAAGCAATACTGGAATTGGTTGCTCATTGGCTAGCATAACCTTCTGGTTAACATCCTCACTCCACTTTACCAAAGAAAAAAAATTGCACAGGATCAACAAATAGTCAAAAATAATCAGTATTATGGTATAGAGGCTGTCACTTAGTTCTCTCATATTTCCTGCCTAAGGCCATTGAGGGATGTTAGGCCACAAAAACTATGACTCCTGCCATGAATGTGCCCGACACTCTAAAAGTCCGTGGCAAATCCCTGCCATGTTTACAGCAGTTTACTTTCCTTCTTTGGGATGGAATGACTTGTGTGTACGAACCAAGGTCACTCATCTGTATATCAGATACAGCCTAGTGCCTATTTTTTGAGTTTATCAATCCAAAATATTTCTCACTAGAATTAATATTACACAGTAATGGAAAGGTCAAAACAACACTTAAATGTTAAAAATAGTTGTCCCAATCTTATTTTAAAATATCACCTTAATCTTCCAATCTCCACTTTATCTTCCATATTAGTATTTTTCATTAATTTTTCAAAACATTACATATTGCACTTTTTAAGGCAAACCAAGGAGTTGCCTTGCACAGAAATTAAAAATCCAGTAACAAAAATATTGTTTCATGATTACCTAGCATTGGAATAGTATATCAAGTACTGTATACTAGGAAATACTAATTCAAAGTTAGGGTAACTACATTTCTACTTTAAAGCAATCTCAAAAGACAACAGGCATCAAAACTGCATTTTGATCTGATAATTTCACTCCCAAATTGGGGAGGAATACTGTAACATTCCCAAATGGAAAAAAATGCATAAGTAGTAAGTCACATGACAAATCATATTCTTAGTTGTAATTATTTTCACAATCAATCTTAGGGATAATGATTTGTGTTCCTTTGGTAAAGCAAATGGTGAAACCATTCAGCACTTATTTTTTTATTGCACTATTTCTTTTCATTTTTGGGATAATTTAAGAGAACTATAAGACTAAAATTAACTTTAGTTTTTGAACTAAATGCTAAAACTATTTTGTTGGGTATCAATTATGATAAGACATTGAATTGTTTTAGCAAAATATTTTCTTTATAGGAGTAAATATATCTCTGTCAAGCCTACAGTAGAGGCATTTATTCCCTTTGTAAAAAAGTATTACTGCATTCAGAAATACGGAGCTTCAGTTATTGATCGTCTAAATTCTCTTAACGAAGATTGGTGTAAATGGACTGTTTTGTTTGTGTAAGATATTAATATATTTGTTATATGTAAATTTGTGGGAACAAATTGTATCAATAAAAAAAAAAAAAGTCACATGGCCAGCCTCTCACACTTGGATACTCTTCAGTGGTTGACAAGAGTTCAGCATGAGCTCACTGACAGCTACCAACAGGTATGCATATTTTTGTGGAAAGATAATTTTTTAAGTTTTTCATATGCTATAGGATAGTTGCTTTAAAATATTGAAAGACTATTTTGATGAATGTAACCCAAGACTTGATAATAAATCACATCTTTAATCTGCATAAATTGGCGACTGAAAAATTTGGACCAAACTCCAATCTGTTTTCACATCAAAGTTCACTTCTGCTGAAAAATTAGGAGTTACTTTATTTTTTTCTTTTAAATTATGCTACCTGTACTTGTCTTTGACTCATCCATGACTAAATGAATTAACACACAATGTTTCTGGTTCCAACAGTACTTCATTACATTAAATCCTACTGTGAGTCAACTGTTTCATGTCACTTCAGCATTTCTTCCACAAAGGCTTGTTTTAACATTGTCACAGAATATTCAAGTAAAAATATATTTTTGACTTCACTTGAAGTGAGTAAAAAAAAGCTTACAAACGACATATAACTTAGAGGCTACATGAAAGGCTCTTCTAAAAGCTTTAAAGTGCCATACCTTAATCACAGAGTCAAAAGTGGCTGGTCTGTAAAGAAAAGTCAAAGCACAAAGTTGACTTCCTCTTGAATTTTGTGTATAAGTGAAGAGAATGTATCAATCTGATGAGCAAAGTAGTTGTGCTGTTCAAATGTATAGTTGTAACACTATAAACAAAAATATATGAAGCAAAATGAAACTAACACTACATGCAATCTCACAGCACATAACTCCATCAATATCTTTAACTTCCATGCCTTTGATAAAGAAAAGAAACAATTAGTTTTGTCATGTACTTTGAGGTAATAACACTAAAAGAAGAAGAGAACTACAATATTTTGAAACTTCACTAAAAATTTGCACAAAAAGGTGATGTGTTAAACAAGTTATGAAGGAATCGGCATGATCAAATCCAAGATACCTTCTAGAGTACTGAAGTGACTACAAATGATTATGTTACTCACCTCGACAAATCAAACATAATTATTGCAGCAATCCTGGAATAGAGAGAGAAAGTGAACCTAGTAAAGCTAGTTAGATTTCTTGATGTATGAACCCTCCCTTTTGATTAATGTTTGATAACATTGTTTGGTACTCAAGCTCAATACTACCTCCCTTCCTAAGACTGACATTTATGATAAGTATTTCATTAGTTATTACAAATGATTGATAGGTCACTCATTTTCTCGTAATAAACAGTTAAGAACCAACCGGGGTAAAAAAACCAATAAAATGTATGATTAAAGTTTTACAGGGATAACAGATGAAATTCACAAATTAAGGCAAAAATCTCCTCCCAAATATGGCAAATTCTTGATCTTCTATACAGACTTCAATACAGGGGAAAAAAATTTTTATGGCCAAATGACCACTTTTCATACCATAAGGTTCATGTTTTGCTTCAATAAGGCCTACTTACAGTAGCAATATATTTGGCTATGAAAATGGTCAAGTGGCAGCCCTGCTGTATAATACAGCATCCGGCAACCAGAAATTGACTGCATTGTCAATGGAACTTATTGCTGCATGGCTACACATGAATTAGAAGTTAAAGGTAAGTTGTGGCCACCAAAGGTTACAATGCACAATTCTTAGTTCTACCACTGGTAAGTCCATTGACTGACAAATTTTATGAAATTATTTGTCAGTGATTGAAGAGAAAAGGTGGTCAATATGACACATTTTGAAACAACCAGTACTCAAATCATAAATCAGTTCAACTAAAATTATGATAAATTATAATTTCTTCCTGGTCACTCTAATTTTGTCCACAATGGTATGCCTCAGTTTACAGACAGCTAAGAAATTCCACAAAATAAACTTAAAGAACAGTACTGTATTAGGATGCACCACCCCCTGCCCCCCCCCCCCAAACCATGTTCTATCAGAAGAATTTTACAGACTGACAGATACTGCTATTTCACATAATCAGATGATACTTACGCATATTTGTAGTACACCCTTGTCATGTGTCCAAACCTTTCATGTCCAGCAATGTCCCTTTAATGAGATTATCAAAACCAAATTAGGATAATTACAATGGCTACATCAATGACATAACTGATTTAATCATCAAACAACTCATCTATTTTTATATCACTCTGTTTGTATGTACCATCTGATAAACTAAATTTATTTCTAAGAAAAGACTTTCTTCACAAATTATCACATGATTCTGAAGTGAAAGAAAATAAGGAGTGAAACTACAGGGTAGAGCATATGATAAGTGATACTGGATTGGTGAATTTTCTCATCCTAGATGGTTAAAATTCCTCACACTCTGTTTTCTTCTAGACTGTCCCCAATTGCAAAAGAAAAAAAAAAAGATGTCTATGGCATCCCAAAGACAAAGCTGGCCTGTACTGAGTTGAACTGCCTAAGGCAAACTTCTGCTGACAACACTTCTCGGTATGATTTTAATAGAATATTAGCTGTCTAAAATGAGATGTAGGCTACACTGCATCATGTTTTACTGACATACACAGGTCATCATTGACCAATGAGAGTGAGTTACCTGTATATTTGACTGTACAATTTGAATTTATATCAATCAAAAGTGCAGTTGCCTTTTGTGAAATTAGATACCCCCAGGAGTGCCTTAATATGTTTGCGGTGATGTACGAACTACCCAAAGAGTTTGTTGATGCATGACTGGAAGTTTAGTACCACACATCTCTGTGTTCTTATGTGTCTATGTTCCAACACATACAACCCTTATACTCTCACCCTATTACCTAACCCTTTTCCTAACACTGACCTCCTTGTAGACTTGTCACAGTGTAAGGGCATTGAAATAAGAGCCGTAAGAACAGAGAGCAGTCCCCCACATGTGCACTGCATCAGTTTCTCTAAATCAATTTCTTATTTCTTAATCCTACACTGTAATCAGCTTAAACTGCACTATTACAATGATCATAAATTCTGACCATTAGGCATACTTCTGAGCATCTCAGCATAACATTTGTAAAAGAAATCAAAGAAGAGGGAATCTTCTCCCTTTAAAAATATTTTTCTTGGCATTATTTTTTTTCTCATTTCCTTCAGTTGTAATTCTTTTATGCCAGATGATAATAAAAGCAGAGGAAGCCACCTTCAGAAGAAAGTCTTCCTTGCTGACTTCTAACACAAAATGTCGCAGGAATCTTACAAGTACCCACTATACTGTACCTTGTATAGAGCCAATATGCTGCACAGTTACAATGATTCTAATTTATTATCTAATATCAACTCACCATAACTGCAGGTTGACCTTTGTATTCTTATTCCAGTTTAGACTCTTCAGACAAAAATCAACTCCAATGGTGAGTTTGTAGTTTGGAGAAAATGTCCCTGAAATGAGTGAAAGATACTTGAATAACATCCACTGTGGCTGTTAATTAATGTGCCCTGTCTGATGTATGATAAATAGTTACATATAAACATGCTCCAGCTGACTGCAAAGAAAAGTTCCTCTGACAATCAGAAATTGCGTTTGTTTTAGAAAAAATTTTGATATTTTTAAACCAGTATTAATAGATGCACTGATGCAGAATGAAAGACAATTCAAAATAAGAAAGTACAGATAGCTTTCTTTTCTAGAAAGAAGGCTCTCACAGGTATAAATTTATTTATCTGTTGCAAAGAAATAATTTGTCCATCCAACCTTTCAAAATTCACATGATGCAATATTCATAAGTCTTGTAATGCATAACATTTTGAGGAAATAAAGCTATTGCTAGAGTTTATTGGTGAGACTCAGTGAATGGTTAGGTAATGATTAAAGGTATTTTTCTTTGTATGCCATGTTGGTGAAATTTCAAATCCAGTATTTCCCTTTTAATACACTAAAATCTTATCCTGCTCTGTATGGTAAGGTTCAGCAACTCATGATTTTTGTTTCATTATTTCCCTTATTAATTCAAAGATTTTTCTGTTGCTATTTATTCAAAATTTTACGGCAGATTAGAAGGGGAAAAGAATTTGTTACCTTCAGTGTACCTTCTGATAATGGATGTCTGTAAAAAAGTGAAAAGGAAAGAATGTTATGTTCACCTATAAAGTTAACTTTGACATTTATATTTGCTGATATACTGTTTTACAATTAACAAATACAACAAATGACTTGTAGTTAAACTATAAGGAAAACACTGAAGCTTAAACAAGACATTTGTGATGCAAAAAGGTATTTCAGACATATTCAAGACTTAACAACAACTGACATAATTTATTAAAAAAATTGATTAATGTTGAATAAAAACAGTATATATAACAAATTTAAAAAGGAGAAAAAATTCCCACAGGTAGCTTCATCAAGACATAGCTGCTTTGTCCATTTTGCAAGTCTCTAGTAAAAAGCATATCACATACAGGTAGAACCCCTGGAGCAGTAAGAACTGAAACTCACCTTTCCTGGAAATAAATAGAGAAGAAAGATATAAAGTGAAAAACTTGTTGAGGTACAGATAAGAATATAGGGAGTAGTCATGCACAATATTTACATACATACAAAACATAAGCAATTTAAGATACAAGTTTCAGAGCAACACCTGACCAGGCGTGGTTCTATGGGGGCTTTAGCCCCCAACCCTCCCTCTCCTAAACCCTCTCTCCCTCCTAAACCCTCCCCCTCCTAAACCTTCCCCCAAGACTGCACAAATCTTTATATTGGCTAGTAGTGGTGAAGACAATGATATGCTCAAAAATATTCCACATGGTTCGTTATCCAGTTTTACCATGGTCAACTGATTAAATTGGCTGTTTCAGTGAAAATATATTGAAAAACAGCATTTCTTCAATAAGTCTGCCAAAGATGACAAACTGTCTAAAAAGGTAAGCAATTTGACAGATGCTAGGGTAATTTAGATTTGATGCCATAATAATAACAGGTTTATCTCCCCATACTGGTTCCCAAACTTTAAATTCTGGGGAAAGGGTGTGCAGTAAGATCCAGGCCTGAGGAAGTGAGGACTTCTGGCTAAGCCTATGCCGGGTTCACCGGTAAGTGAACGGTGCATGTAGCTCAGTACCTATCTCGTTACCATCTTCTCGTAGTTGACTGCAGGTTGGACGTTGGTACATACATTTTACCAGTTCTGCGAGAAATGAAAAGATACCTGTACTGCCAACGAATGCTCTAGTGTAACACTTACCGACACCAAAATCTCCGATAACAAGGACTTTATATAAATGCTCTGTAACGTTAGATTCGTCAGAAGTCATTGCCCATATTGTCTCAAACGTGAAAAGAATGGCAACAGTTTACTTCTGGTAATATCCCCTCTTCCTTGACAACCCCGTCGTGTTCGGACTAATCGGAGTCTCCTTCGTGATCGCCTGCTATCTAACTACATTAACCCCACAAGAGCACACACCAGCCCTACCCATGACTAGCGTACGCACTCCGTTTGAACTGCATGCACCAAGATAGGAGTTCTGTTTACACTGCATTTACTCATTTTCGCGGAAACGTGAACGTGAAGTGTCCCATGACTTCCGTATTACGTAATGCAGTGTTTTGATTCTTCCGACTGAAGTGCTCGCTGCAGTGTCTGTTGCAACTCGGTCCCCGTTTCGGTACAATAACTGAAATGCCAAACTTGTGCACGTCTAACCTTGAAATTTTTTCTCACATTTCCCTACCAAGTATCTTTCAAATTTTCGGCATAAGTATTAGGTCTATATATTCCAGAGTTGTAACCAAGTCATTTTTTCTCAAGTCAAGTCCCAAGTCATATACCTTCAAGTCAAGTCTCAAGTCATTTACCTTTAAGTCAAACCACAAGTCATTTTCGCCCACGTCAGTTCAAGTCACAAGTCATTTTTGCTCAAGTCAAGTCACAAGTCATAATTTTCAAAATAAAAAAAATAATAAGCCTATATACTAGACTGCAGTCCCTAGATATGGAGATCAGGTTGAAGATCATAACAGATTTTAATCCAAACTTAGAAGTCACACCTGGCCTTTGGGGGGTGGGGAGGGGGATTTACGAAACATATTCTGTCCATACTGTAACAACCGAGCAACAACTTCTTAGGACAGTTAATGACGGGATGATATAAGCTTAACCACGAAGTAGCTATTAACGATATGTTAAAAATTAAAAAATAATTTCTTATGGAAATTGGATCGTTTTCAAAGTAAAAGAGTATTCCTCAAACACAGCATCACTCAACATGTTTAAGCTTTGTAGCTACCCTGCATAAATGAGTCAATCTTTTTTCCATGTAGTAATAGGTTTTCCGTGAACCTGTGTAAATGTAAGGCACTCATTAAACTGAATGTATGCTTAAAATGGTGAGAACAAAGTGGAGGTATGCCTGCTATTGCTGTAAAAGATTCATGACGAGTAAAACTGTTTTATTAAATTATATTATCGGAAAGATTTCACAAGCACTGTTTAGGATGCCATGATTCCCTCTCATTGACCAAGGCGTACGTGTATGATCATGGTGGACCGTAAGACTGCACACAAATATGGAGATTTTTTGATGACTAAGCAATTTTACTATTTATGAGTAGGGGGAAATTGCTAAGTGCAGCAGGGGCCTCTTGGAAATTGCACTTCGTTATATAGACAGGAGCTTTAAAAGATACTGAAAATTTCCTGTGCTCTCGAATAAGTGTTCACAAAGTGCAGATAAAACGAGGTCAACAAGTATTATTCTTGATCTAAACTTGATTGATAGATGTCAGGAAGTTGCATTTTACATCGTGATATTAGGGTGCTTTTTCTTGAGGAGGCTTACAGCTCACATTAGGTCATCACTACTTCGACGATCGTAAGTTCGGCTTCGCCATCACGTAGTGAACCCCCATCGATTTGTATTCC
>WURT03654083.1:2834-18780 GCA_009936505.3 Holothuria glaberrima
TTTCTTATACACATTCCCTGCAATATTTTTTTTATTGTTGCAAGTTATCTGAATTTTAGGCAATTAAGCCATAATCATAAATCTCTAGAATGATGTTGCTTTACCAAAAATCCTCTTTCCCATTGTAAGATATAGTTTCCTATAAATGCCATTACTGAATTGAGAAACTATACCCTTTCTTTTTGTGATGACTGTGCTAAAGCTGTTTATGCCACAACATTCATTGCAAATAATAACTGTAATGGAGTATGTATTAAGTTGTCTCAAAATGTTTAATATAATTGTGGGAACTGCATGGTAAAATGATATTTACAGCAGTATTGCCTTTCTCAATCATTACACACTAGCGCTATATGTTATCCATTCATGTAACAATCACTCAGAATTAAAGCTTTTTGCTTGACTAATCATAACATGAAGGCTATCAGTTAAAAAAGAAAAAGACTTTTGCTGAAGTGCCGAAGTCTTAACCCGAGAGTTGTCCTGTATTAACATTCAAGAGAAGATGGAAAGAACAAGCTGTAAAATTCTTAATTAGAAATAAAACTGGTCTATATAGCTCTACAGGGCCTTAAATTATGTGTAATTCAATCGTTTAATGTAGACAAAATGTACTCAGAACCAGAGGTTTCAAGTTCCTGTAGCTATTAGTTAATAAATAAAGACAAAACTTTGCATTTTGGAGAAAAAAATCCTCTCATTTTTCATTCCATCTTGTCTAGGTATTTGTGAAAAAGAGGAGGTACTTTGATTGATAGGTGATCTGAATAATTAATGTACAGAATCCCTTAAAACTGGTAATGAAGAAGGGAGGTGAAAGAAATCCATCGCCATATTTAGAAGAGAGAATGTACTTTTCAGTACCAGCTTCAAAAGAAGAGATATCATGGATTAAATTTCATTGGAACTTGTGCTCCCTAGAATCAGATTACCACAATACAAGGTTAAACCTGGCCAGAGGCACAAATCTGAGAACTTAATCTCATATATTAGCTAGAACTGAACACCAAAATTGTCCAGCCTGAGAACTTCAGTCTTCTAAAGATATTTAGGCTGTCAA
The DNA here is from genome assembly GCA_009936505.3 of Holothuria glaberrima. NCBI lineage: Eukaryota > Metazoa > Echinodermata > Holothuroidea > Aspidochirotida > Holothuriidae > Holothuria > Holothuria glaberrima. The sequence continues at coordinate 3,895 of WURT03654083.1, forward strand.
GTGTTGTAAAGGAGTGCTACAGTAGGCTTCTTCTCAGTGGAAAGTTTAAGTGATCTAAATATTGTGGATGAAATAATTAGGCTCCAATCCGATTATATTATTTACATGGTCTTGGCCTATAAACAGTGCCCTTGATGGAATCCCTATAAGTACTTCAAGCCAGATTACTGTGATATAAAGTGCACCCCATGGTCAAGTTGTTTTGATAGGGAGACAACTAATTTAGGGGGATTAGGAGAAAGGGTTGTCTGGTCAATACTTCTGGTTTATAATTGAGCCTGCTTGACTGGACACAAATACCTAGTGATATTTCCTGTTCCATTTGAAGATACTTCAAATGCAAGGTGCTAATTGTATTAGGATTAGGTGGGGTTTGGTCTAGCCATTTACTGCAATTAAAGTGACAAAGTAAGTGATACTTTTGAAATGAATCATGCTCAGATTTGTAAATTATTGAAAACTTTCAACTTAACTATGGCACAAATTTTGGTAGTCTTCTAAAAGGTAATATTGTCTTCCAATTTTGAAAAAGGTTTGACCAAGTTGCTTTAGAAAGTACAGTAACCTTTAGCATATCAGAAGACTTAGTGGCCTACATCATGCATACATGAATTAACAAAAAGATAGGGTACACATTGGTTGGCATGTGGTTGTAGTATATAATATGTCAGTAAGTAACTTCTGTCATTTTAGTACTCAGTAGACAAGACTCTGAGTAAAGGCAATAACTCTGCATCAAAGTACATGTAAATGAAAATTCAAAGCAAGTGTACTAATAATTTAAGTTTGATTAGTTTTAATTGAAATCCCTCAGATGGATTTTGTATTTTTGGGAAGACATTTGTTTTGAAAGCAGGTGATATTAAATTGGAACTCCTTGGAGAAGAGAGATTAGAGAGAGAAAACATTAAAAGAAAGAAAGACAGAAAAAAAAATCTGCATATAATGCCGTTCACTCCTACAGTAGCTTGACTAGTAGTTCACAGTAAGTATTACTTGTACATACTTCACAAAACATGATTCATCACCATTATAGAAATGTATTATAAAAGCCTGGTACTATGGACTATTGAATAACATTGACCAGGCAAGATGCCCCACTTATATAATGAAGATGGATAATTGATGGTGAGATATGGAGATGAATTCAGTTGTCATATAAAAATAAACACTGGACTGTATTCTGTGGTAGGCATTCAAGTGGAGCATCCATGGTGAAATAATCTGGACATGTTAGTTGTGCAATTTTTGGTGTAACTAATGTGCTTGGACGTTCCATTCACTGCAGTTTAAAATACAAGAGTTGTATCAAAGTTATGACTTCAGTTAGCAACAGTTAAGTGTCAATTCCACTGAAAAAATTAAGGTTATTAATGACAGGACCTGAAAAATATAGTGTACGAGAATGTGTGGATTTTATTTTCTGCCTTCCAAAAGTCAGGTTCTTCTGAGTCTATCTCCAGTTGACACTTATTGTAAGTACTTTCTGAAATTAGCTTCTTTTGGTTATTCTGTAGCATTTTCTTCCATTGAAGTAATGGTGACTTGTGGATTATTTGGCATAAGTCACTAACAGACTGTACAGACTTACTTAACAGTTGACTACATAGTGGACTAACACTTACAAAATATCAGTGATTTAAGATTCAAATTCATCGGCTAGATAAACTACCCCAGGTGCTAAGCCTAATCTGTGCCTTGTTGCATGCAAAATATTAATTTGAATACTAGTTAAAGTTTAAAGAGATATTACTTTGAAGCAAACAATTTTGAAAAAGCCACAGTGGTAAAAGATTTTAATAATTAATGTATCTGTAGGTGTACAAGTACCATAACGTAAAAAGTAGCCATCAGCATCCTTACCACATCTTGGGGCAAGGCAATTTTGTAAGGGGCGATTTTATAACGCTATAATTTTTTCATCGCAGTGTCATTATCTTAGATCACTGCATTGGTCACAATAGGAGGTTGTTGATTTCAGAAATAGCAATCAAGGATTCCTCACATCTACTTAGATACCAGTCCTTGCAGTAGGATTTGTTTTTAATGCCCTCCTGTAAATAAATTATGGAGACACATCCCTGCCTCAGCATTCATGTGAGCTCTACCCAGGCATAATCCATTTGATTGGAATTAGATTGTCAGATTACTCAAATAAAACCTCTATCATAGATCTCAGTAGAAGGATGGAGTTGTGAACTCCAAATATTTTTAATAATAGACCACCCTGGAGTCCTCACCTCTCAGAAACACTGGCCATCTTTTCTCTGGTCTCTGCCTGTGAAGAGCTTGTGGTGATTTGTCAAAATGGTTCAGGCTTTAACAGCTGTTAGCTTTTCAGGATGATCAGAATTCTTCATGTGTGACTACTTGTCAGAAGTGATTGGTCATGATCTGGCCAGATTATTGACGGATGACAGAGAAATTCTGCACACAAGGTTTGCTTCTGATGTGGTAGTAGTACCGGTACTGTGATTAGTTTTTGTCTTGATGGCTGGTTTTTGGTAACATAAAAATACATCAGCACTTAAACGCTAATCAGTGATTTCATTGTTAAATACACAAACAGAAGGATCCTCAGTTGTTCTACTGTAGGTTTTTGATTCATGCTTTTTTGTTTTGTAGAGCTGGGTGTTCATAGTTGTTGAAGACTGCCACCACAAAAAACAAAGTGCCCTTGGACAAATGTTTATTGATTTGTATACTTAGGTCTTGTAGGGCAAGGACTAAAATTTCCTTCAGTAGGTATGATCATATGATAGTGACACAAGTTGTATTCCATTGAGAGTATTTTCATGATGCTTTAGAACAAGTTTTACATTTCAGTTGATAATTTATGAAATATTTCTTGTGATATTTCATAATGGGAAAGAGTAAATAGCTCTAGAGCAATGAAGATGTAGATGTAAACTAAAACACTCTTTTTGTGCTGACAGAATGTCAGTGAAATAATAGGGTTGAAATATGATGGATCAAAATTGTTCAAAATCTCCCAAAAAAGTAATTTATGCTTAAGTTCCTGAAGTGTTAAATGTCTCGACTTCTTAGTATTTAAGGGGTGGGGAAACCTCTGACCAGTGTGGTATATATGGCCTGCATGACCATTTGTCCGGTGTAAGAGGCAATTCATACATACTAAAAAAGGCCGACTTGTTTTTTCAATAAATATTTTTGAAATGTGTACTTGGCAGTGTTGATGTGATGTGGCTGAAATACTTTTGAACAGACATTTGTCGTGGGCATGTTGTGTAAAAAAGATCTTTTGCTGGTTTGATTTGTAATTTATGTATGAATCCTTGCTTATTGTTATGTTTTAACTTACATTGTAGAAGAACAAAATTTCTGTATTTGCTGTATACTGTACATACGTGCCAGACAGGAAGACAGTAAAGACTGATTCCTCAGAATTGTGACTCCTAAGTAACTTTTCAGCACAGTAGTGTCAAAAATATGCATAAAATCATATTTGCCAATGTCCATTTGAGTTATTTTGCAGGTTTTAATGAAGTGTTTAAGCACTACTGGCTCTTTTGGTCTTTTTTTTTTTTTTTTTTTTAATTCAATCGCAAGTTTTAAGGCCACCAGGATTCTCTGACTTTGGCAGTTTGGCACCAGCTCAGACATTGAGAAACCAACAGTGCAGACCTACTGGAATATAAATACTCATTTGAAGGCCAGTAACTGGCTGTGTATAGCTTCTGAGATGAATGTTCCCATAGCAGTTATGACGTCATTGTAAGAGTTGTGACTATATTTAGAGTTGCTACTATTTAGGGCTACGGGTACCAGACTCCAAAAATAATGGACTAGCCCAAGCCAACTATTCTACACCAAATTTCGCTTGATTTTTGATAATACTGTAATCAAATTAATATGCAGTCATTTCCAGGTTGGGCCTCTGTCTTATGAGGATGACCCATGCTTGCACATAAAGTGAGTGTGGAATGTACCCCCTCCCATCCTTCATGCCATCATAACCACCCCATTTACAGCTAACAAAAATTACTGAAATGATAAAATATTTCATGGCATTTCAACAAGTATCCTGCTGTGTACCATCTGCTTTTAAAAATTACTTTTATTCATGTTCAGTGCCAGCTGGTCTTTTTGCTGGCTGGATATTACACTTTTGAAAGTGCAAAATGAGGGTGATTAGGGGATACTGTGCCTGTATCTTAAAACTTGGTACCATGATATTTCATCAGAAAGACAGAAAAAAAAAATGCATACCTATAGACAATTTGTCCACTTACACATTTTTTTTTTCATATTTTTATATTCATTGCAACATAGGGTATACAAGCAAAATTCACTGCAGGGTCTACACATGCATTTTCTCTTTTCTGAAAGTTTCTAAGATGTATTCATTTTCTGGATGTCTGTTGTACTGCATATATTTTGTCCAAAGTTTGCAAGCAGGAAAATTTGTACAAGTGTTGTCATGTATTTTTAAAAAGAACGCTTTCCCATTATATATCAGTTCCCTCACAAAAAGGTCACTGTGTTCACTAGGTAAACGTTCAAATTTGTAATTTTTAGAAAAAATGGAGACTCACCTTGTATGTGTATTGTTAATTCTCCCAGCAGTGAAGTTCAGGAACTTGTATTGAAAAAATTTGAAATGAGACTGAAAGTGAAAAAAGTTGCATTCAGTAGAATAGCCCTTTCAGATTGTGTCAGATGGGTTTTAGAAGTTTGGAAAACTTAAATACAGACTTGTTAGGTGGGGGATAATGTTTTGCAAATGTATCTTTGCTATGGTGTAGGTCCTCTTTATGATGTGAATTTCACCTCTCGTCAGTCATAGAAGCTTGTTTAACATGATTGATGGTTACAGATTGTTTAGATGTGGCTCTTTAACCTTACAAGAAGAATGTTGTATGCAGACAGGCAGCATGACAGTGATTATAAACATGTTGTTTAGAAGAGAAGCTGAGCAAAAAGAGGTTTCAGAGATTAACAGCAGGCCCATTGGCTTCCAAGGAGTTTGCATACCAATGTTCAGCATCTCCAAATAGGCCATTAAAACCATAGACATCATTCACCCACAGATTTATTGTCATCAGTGAAGCCAGACAGGGAGGAGTGTTGTAATTTTGAGTCAGAAAAAGAGCAAACAAGGTGTAAAGGTATATATTTAGCAGTTCTCCCCATTTTCTCCCTCCTATCTTGGACGGTTTTTGTTTCGTGTGCTTTTTGCTGCATTTGAATTGTTCAAACAGGAGACAGTACAAACAACCACTATGGCTGCTGTAGTCATTGGCCTCATGCTGATTGGTCCTGAGGTTTCTTAATTGCTCTCTTAATGGGACCAAATGTTTTGTTGTAAAAGTTTAGAAACCTCATAAAATTCTCCTTCATGCCAAATGTTAAACCATTTATCTACCTCAATCTTGGGGTTAATACCCCAGAATGTTGTTTTGTGTTTCAAAAGATTTTCCAATTAACCCTGATGACCATTTTCCATGTAAGTGGTGTGAAACTTTATTCTTGGGTTATTGTGTCTTTGATTGGTGGTGTAGAAATCTGGTTTTGTCAGACCACCTAGAAGAAGAAGGAGAAGAAGGGGAAACCTTGTCAGTGTTGGCACTAGTTTGCTGCTTGAGCACATTTTAATACGTAGATCAGTCCGTGAACCTTTGAAAGGACCATAGTAGTCAGTAGGAGCCTGTCACTGGAATTCTGTAGTAAAGGGTAATTATATGACTGTAACTACACCACATCTTTATATGCAATGTGGAAGGCCTACGTATTCACTCAATCTGCAAGTCATGCTGCCTATTGGAACTTCTTGACTGTAGTAAAGATCTGTAGTACATTGCATAGGTCCTCATTTGGCGGTCTGTGGGCCATTTGCAGCCAGCATTGTGTACTAAATTGGCCTGCAGAAGATGCAAAGTACCCCAAAAGGTTAATAACAAAACAGGCTGTTTAATGTAGTCCTGGCTACTACAGTAACTTACTGGCAGGAAGTTGTCGTAGGACTCTAGCAAAAGCCAAAAACAGTTGAGAACTCTGGTAGAAGTTGTGAAAGTGGTCCCAGAACTTTGGATGGTGCTCACAAAGTTCACACAACATTGAACAATGTAGATATGATAAAAAAAATTAGGCCAGTGTTTTACCCTCTCCTTGTTAGCTACCCATCTGTATGCGATGTCACAGAAAGGGGGAATATTGCTGCATACCTTCCTGTTCCTTGTAATAGGCTTCCTTTCATTTATGAATAGTATACAGTTACTTATAAGTACGTATGGTTGAGAATAGTGACATCCTCTTTAGTCTGATTTTGTAAACCTTTGTTTAAGGAATAAATTGCATTTGACAGACTATTATTGGTGAATAAACCGTCGAGACTCCAAATTGCAAAATAATGGACAAGGCGAAGCCGAGTCTGTTATTTTGCTAAATTTGGAGTCGAGACGGTTTATGAGACAATAATAGTCCGATAAATGTGGTTTATTCCTATTCTACCACTGAAAATGTGTGAAAAACTTCATTTTCTATCGGTCTTTACGTTTACTGACCGTGTGTTGTGGAATAACAGGTCAGTGTTTAACCAATCAGAATGCAGGATTCTCAATAACAGATGGCTAGAGGTGGTAGAATTCAGAATAGCAGGAAACAAGTGCATTCTCTGCTGGTAGCTGAACCAGTAATCCCACCATAGGTCAATGAACATACTGACATTGCTCATTGGGGGTGTCTCATAGTATGTGAACACAAAATGAAAAGATCCAATCTGATAAAGTTTCACTTAATATTGTGCTTCCACATCTTTTTTCTCATCATGGCATGAGTAAACACTAGAATGCCCACAGCATTATCACTTCAGTTTGGCTTGAAACTGTCCTAAATGCAGATCAATTGTCCTACAATCTGTGAGTGTAGATGTTTATAACAGATTTTTATGTTTTCATATCTCCTCATAAAGAGTACTTCATGTCTTATCTTAGTTTTCATACTGAATGCACCACTTGGGCTTAACTGTGCCAGTTGCTGATGGGTTCAATAATAAAACAGACTTGGGTTCGAGATATGATCCTTGCAGCTTATTTTTTTTCTGAGGTTCTATTTTATTGAAGCAGTCCTGAAGATTGTCCCTTACTTTGAAACCCACAAGCATTTTCGAAAACCATTCTTGATGCTTTTCTGAAGATAACCTTTCATCTTAATCACTTTGTGTCTTTAGTATGGTTAGCCCCTGACCACAATTGGTAAAGAGCTTTTCAGTCTGTAGGATAAACATAATGGACTCATCCCTTTAGTCACACAGCTGTTGAGGTACTTAAATCTCTGGACTGAAAAGAGATTCCAGTCCATCTCAGGGGATTTATGGGGTAGTTGGAGAGTCAGATTACACAGCTGTGATTTGTTGTAGTAGATGAATTACTGATGTAACTATAAATCAAACTTCTCCTCTACTTCTATCCCATCCTTAGTCTGACCCTTGTGTTTGTGATTCTTACAACCTTGTCCAATAATCAGGTCAAATGAGGTCACTTGGGGCTGTCACTTATAAAAATACTTAGACAAAAAGGTCCCCATTGTGAAAAAAAAAAAATCTTTTGATTGGCAAGACAGAGTTAGCAGATATGTATAAAATTTTATAGGTTTAAAAGTTTGAAGAGTATTCTTTGAAGCAAGATGTGTGATTATATAGGAATCAATCTCTCTGAGGTAGTTAAACCAGGGAGCTGCTCCGTTAAACTGTGCCCTGCACTTAATATTGTTACATTTCTAGTGCAGCATGGCTCAACTTAACTTTTCTTTAAAAAATGTGTTACTTGATGACATCAATTAAAAAAACCTTATTTTAAAATACAGTACAGAAATGTAGCAAAATCAGTACAAGACTTCTACCTCTATTTTTCAGTGTTTCATATAGCATGTCAGATGCTTTTAGTATGTGTGCAAAACATTTGTAATATTAGAAAAATTTTTATACCTATTTTCATGTCAGATATTACTGCAGTATCACTGACTGACTCTCTATTATCTGCTCGAAGTGATTTTCAAGTGTCAAGTTAATAAGTCTCCTCTCTGCTTGTAATCTGAATATGTTTTACAGGAAATATTTTTCCCTCTCTATCATGGTTTGTTGAGAAACATGTCTGCCCTTAAGCAAGTTCTGTTTTGAAAATTCATTGATTGAAGCAGTTACACTCAACTTTTTGCATAGGAAGCACTTTTCCATACTTCTCCCTAATAATATACCTCTTTGAAGTTTGAATCAATTTTTATGGTTGTAGGTTAAGTCTAAAACACAATTTTAGAAGAGAAGTCCCTCCGGGGAGTTATGCGCAGCAAATTCCTTCCCCAAACAGCGTCCCCACAGTCCACGTTTGAAAAAGGTATGTTGTATCTGCCAACACCATTAAGAAGTGGCGTCAATTTCATAAAGTAGTAATGTTAGTCTCATTGAAAAGCAGCATATAAAAATTAAAGAAAGAGGGATAAGTAGGTCGAGGGTAAGATGCGTCTTATCGTGAGAAAGAGAAACAGTTGCGACCGGAGAAAGATGCCCTCCAGATAGGAAACCCATGTGAAATGGGTGGATGAAAGATCCAGATGTGTTACATACCTGTAAGTCTCCTTTGATGTTACGGTCGGGTTGAAAAGTGCCATGAATGGGATTTTAATCAATACATTGGTAACAAGCATTGTGCACTTTTCATTGCTTATCTGTGTTGTGTGTGATTTGAGAGAAAGTCTTTGATGATTGGACTTAAAAAGGTTCAGAATATGAATAGTGAGAGGCTTCATGGTTGGAAGCTGATTAGAAAATTGCTGGACTGCTTCTTGTGTAATGTTTATATCATTAAGGTCACCCTCATAGTCAACTATTTCTGTTTCATTTGTTTCTTATATTTTAGAAAAATTTTGAGTTGTTTTTCTTTTCAGTTTTTTTTTTCTTTGGGGGGGGGGGGGGGGGGGGAATGCCAGCTTGAAAAAATGAAACTTTTTTCAAGTTTTGGAGTGTAACATCAGGAGATGAGTGAGGACTATTGTCAGCTAAAAGCTCAATATCCGTCCAGATTGTTGGTCTTAAATTGTATTATGTGCTCTTGTGTGTTTGTCCATCATTGCTCATTTGTTTTGTTGCAGTCAAATTTTCTAAGGGTAGTTTGAATCTTGACAAAAGTATACATGTATTAAATTTCCTAAAATTTCCTTTAAACAGGCTTCATATTTTTTGACCATTTCTGTGTTGGTTTACCTGTGCAAATGTTGCTAGTGTAAAGCCATCTGATGAAATGTTTAAATGACCCTTTCTTTTGTAATCCATTAGTCAAGCCAGTGTTGTATGTGTGTAATGAAATGTATTGATCCTAGTGCTAAATTTTAATTGGATCAATACCCCTAGATGCTACGGTAAAAGCAGTCTGGTTGACCGCTTATACCAGCATGACCAGGTGCAACTGTTGCTTCGACTGCATTGAGTACAAACCAATATCAGGTTTTCCTTTCTCAAACACCTTTCTCCCTTAAACACCTAGAAATTGACATTTGTACCAGTTTTCATCAACTTAGGTGTTTGATCAAAACACTTTTCTAATTTGGTTTCTTGTTTGATTTAGGAAATTGGACTCTTTTGGTGTTTGCTGTTTCCATCAAGGAATTGTCTGCTTGTATTTGATATTGATTCAGACCCTGACTGCCAAGGTATTTAGGCAGTTTAGCAGCCTGTTGTTTTTGCTAGCAGTTAACTTACTTGATTTGTACAGTAAATTACCTGGATGGCCATCATCGATTGCTTCATCCATTTTGCTAGGCTGGTGTTGAGCTGGTTCTTTTCAACGTATACTGTTGGTGCATGATTGAGACGTGTGGACTGAGAACCATTTGCTAACATTCCAGTTTGCATATAGAAGACACATTAGCCAGTTGTCAATGATTTTGCATGCATGATTACTTGAAGTATTTTAGTGTAAAAGAATACTTTCCATGTCCTTCCCAAACTCCTCCATTCCTCCCTACCACTGTCAACTGTCGTTGGAGGCAATTTTGAACTTTTGGAGGCCTAGTGCAACATGGCTCGTTATTTTCCAATCCCATACACAACACAAGACATGTTTGTACCTACAAGCAAGTACAAATTGAAGCCCATGAAGTTGTACATGTTGTGAACTGACATTAGACACATAAAGAGTTTACGAAAGGCCTGAAGATAAAAGTACACAGGGCTGTGCAGTAACTAATACCGTATAAACAGGGATGTGTAGTCAGTCTTGTCACAAATATACATACAACTGAAATACTGAGAGCATGCCTACTGACACTAACAGTAACTTCATGCTGGGACAGTATTGTATGGACCGTCTAAACAGTTGTGAACATGTTTGTGAAATGAGGCAATGAACTTGCTTGAATGTCAAGGAGAAATGTCTTCAATGATTGTATATCTACATTACATCCCAGATGTGCTGTTATTTAAAAACAAATCCAAAAAATACCTTCATACTGTGCATTTGTTCTACTTTTGTCCTGTGTTCACTGTTCAAATCATGTTCGGAACTGCGATAAAGCTTACTCCAGAAAATGTCACAATTAAAAAGAGAATTTTTGACATACTTCACAAATATTCTGAAATATTTTTTGAAATTTGCAAGAATACTTCCATCATGAATCCTTTATCCTTCTTTTATGGTGGACATGAAAAAAATTAAAACAATCCAAGATCCATTTTCCATGTTAAAACAAGGCCTTATCCATGTTGCTTAACTTGTTCCTTAATCTCTGTAGGGTGGATGTGCAAACTTCAACTGAATATTTTACTCTCTTATTATCACGTATAATAACATGACTCCCTTCATAATTGCTTACAGAATATGTATACATTATTGACTGCCAAGCTTTGTAAATTTTGAATGTTACGGTGGGGCAGGTTGTTTATTTAACTGCGAGGTTGTTGGGGATTAAACATGCATAGCATGTTGTTCAATGTTGAATTTATTTGTCATGCCTGTTAAATGCATCGGCAAAGCAATCCCTACAATTGAAGAGCCCTGTGGGCTTCGGTTAATTAACTTTTTCTATTAATTGTAGACCTCTTCAGATGTTGAAAAGAAGCAAGCCTTCAAGAGCTGTTTAGTATGCAGGTCCCTTGTTACAAATTTGTTTATTCGTGCGTAAAAGGCATCTGAAGCAGTATTAAGAATCATGAAAAGGAAGGCTCCATGGGCGTAAAAGAAGTGACTGTGCAGTGGACTTGCATGTCTGTGAAATTGTTCAAGACGGTATAAACAGGGAGCTGCCACTCAGTGGCTCATAAAAACATCACAAAAAGAATATAAACTTCATTTACATTATGGTTGCTTTCATCAAACCTTTGTTTGCAATTGTCTATAAAGAAATATAGTGCATATAAGAAGTATCACAATAGTACTTGTATATTGATACCCAACTCTTAAACAGTCAAGTGTAATACCAAGTTATGCAAAAGTGCATTTTAAACCCAATGGTGATAGATGCTGTTTGTAATTCAGCCTACATAAAGTATGGAAGTACTACCTTGGATAAAGATTTTTCTTGCCAAATCTTAAAGGTTTTGTTGGCATATTGCCATGCTCTGCTTTCAATATGTCTCATTGTTCGTGCATACCACATATTTTGCCGTTTTAGCGAAAGAAGAAAATCATCCATTCATCATGTTAAATGGAAATATACCAGGCAGCTGAAAGTACGCCCAATTATGGAAGCTGCAGGGCAGCAGAGATGCTTTTCAACTGAAATACTATACATTATATATGAAGTAATGAAGATCTCATATTTTAGAAAAGTAGGTCTGTTTGTTGAGGAAATTAACTGGTGAAACAAAGACAATGTGGGAGTGTCATGTGTCATATATATATGTGTGTAAGGACTTCATCATTATAGATAGGGTTTGCATTAATTGCATTTTTCTTTCGTATCAGAGAGGCTCAGATGCAGAGCTTTATTCGCTTTTGTGTAATACATGAGTCTTCTTAATCAGCTGATGATTTTTGCCATTCATGTTTCAAATCAGAATTGGTCACATTCAGTAACAATGTGATTTCTTGATGAAGACAGAAGGAATCCATGCAATGGTGATGACGTACATGTGTGTGTGTGTGTGTGTGTGTCTGTGACACAGCTCAGTATTCACAATATCTCAAGAAGGGTAAGCATGAGAGATCTATTCCTTGGCATGTGATTGGCCCTTATGAATAGGATGATTTCTGTCTAAAAGGTAGAGGTCAAAGGTTATTTGGGCTCACCAGAGGTGGATAGCTTATAACTATGTTAGCGCAATATTTCAAACAGGGAAGCGGTTGAATCTCATAATTGGCATATGGGTGCCCAATATTAAATAGGAAAACCTGTTTTCTGTGGAGGGAAAAGTTAATTTGGGATTAACAGGGTCAGATGTTAACACCTATGGAAACTGCTTGTAAACTAGATGGGTTTTAATAAATGGACATGCATTCAAAATAAGTGGAAGCAGTAATGAAGTTAGCGAAATTATATTGTGATTAGAGGTGGGCATTTATGGACAGTATACTACTCCCCAAAATTTCTTTTACAGAGCTTCTCCATCCCAACCCCAACCTCTTTATCTCCCATACACACTTCCTTCCATACACATTTCCTTCTAGTTGACACTATATAACAACACATTGGTGTTAATGTGTTGTTAAATCTGATCTAACTTGTTGTGATCCCATTCGCTCCAACTAATTCAGTATAAGTAGAGACATAACTGGCCGTGGTCTGGTCTCGTTAAGGTGTGGTCCAAAGTGTAACAGTATGAATGAAAGTTTTGCTTGTTTGAGTCCCATATCAAATTTAGTGGAACAATAGCAGTGTGAATATTGCAAGTGAACGGATCACTAGACATTAAAGTAAAGATTACTTAATTTATAATCAACAGTCAAATATTTCTTTCTTCCAGAATCACTTTCACACTAATAAAATAGTCCACAACTACTATACTAGGAAATCTGAAAACTATCATCTGTATAGAGTTAATTCTTCTGTTCATAAAAAGACCTTTGTTACCTCTGGCATTCAACTTTGGAATAACCTTGACCCTCAGCTTAAGAGCATCTCCTCACTTACCTCAGCTTAAGAGCATCTCCTCACTTACCCCATTTAACAAGAAATTTTAATTTTACTTAATTGCTAAGTATTAATGTCAATGTGTCATTTTCATGTATTCTCTTACTATCTTATGCATGCATGGTTGCTGGATGGGTGGGTGGGTGGGGTGGGGTGGGTGGGTGGTTGGGTGGGGTGGTTTGTCTGCTTGTTGTTTACTAAGCTTGTCTTTGGTTCTTTTTGTTTGGTTTGTTCCTTCTTTTTTGTACAGGTGGCCTGCTAAGTACAAGCATTTTGCTTTTTCAGGCTTTCTCCACGGTTTTCTGTATATTTTATATCAGTCTGTATTATTGTATGTTATGGAAAATAAATGAAATGAAATCTCCATGAATAGTAAAGATATTTATAAACTGTAATGCATGCATGCCTACTGTGCAGACTATGTTGTCTTGTTGAAATCGATATGTTTGATCAATGCTGTAGACATGTAAATGTGATGCCTGCCTTTTTGGTGTGAAAAGCATTAAAAGTGTTAGAAATAGCCACAATTCCCGTTAAAACACATCAAATATTGACCATTTTACAAGAAAATTACTGTTTTTTACCTACAGCATGAATGAACATGAGCTATATTTGCACATTTGTGATGCGCTGAGAGGGATCCCTGATATACCTTTATAACATGTTATCTTCTATTTGTTTAGCCTTTATTCCAAGGAGAGGTGTAATTTTGGGATGCCCAGAGGGTTTTATTTTGGAAGTAGCTTTTAGTTCTTCAAAAATATCCACATTAAACCATGGAAGTTCTACCTACTTCTATGATTAAACACCAAACTAGAGACGTACTAGTAATTAATAGATAATTATAAGGGATTAACAAGAGAAAGACAAACACTGCAGCACTGCACATCATATTTTTGCATAGCTAATGGGCAATCTCAGAGTGGTCAAACTTTGAAGAGGAATATCTTGAGATTTTTGATCAGGGGATCTTAATCTGTATTGAGGAGAACATTTGGTTTGGTTACATGTTCACAGACCATCAATAATAATACTTTATGAAAGATTAACAGGCATAATCAGTGGAGTATACAGTAAGTTTATGGCTGCCTTTACAGTTGGCAATTTCCCTTTCTGTAAGCATTTAGCTGGTGGTGCCTCATTAGTTTTCATTTATAGTTTACTTCCCAAACATAAATGTTTTACTTCTCTCAACTGCACTACCTTATAAGCACTTTAGTGAAACCTTGGTGCATTAGTCGACAATAGAAGAAATTCTTTCCCTTTTGTAGTTTCCCCTTAAAATAAACTCTGCCAGGTGTTTGTGTATCTAGCTAAAGGTGCTGTATACTTAAAGAGCAGTTAAAGGAATGTTTGGATGCTGGGTTGGAGTGTTTAGCCCCAAAAAGTTCATTTAATGAAGTGGGACTCTCAAACAGTTAAGTAGGGAGAGGTCATCAGAATAGTACAGTTTATCATTTCAGATAAGCTGAATGATTTGCATCTTCTTTGGATTATTTATATATATGTGTGTTTTTGTATGAATGAAAACTTTTTTTTTCATCCCATCCCTTTTCAAATATCAGCAGGTTTCCTAGAGTGGCATAAAATCATAAAATTCATAAAATATGGTTGAAAGTGGGCATGTGCCATAAAATTAAGGGGTAAATCATACAATTTTTTCATGAAACTGTTGTATTGCTTACATCTCTCTCATCAAAACATGTGTGTGTATGTGAATTAAGTTTAAGTTTAACGTTTGAGGGTCAGGAAGCCAGTTGGCTCATTAACGACCCTATACCAGAATGAGCGTGGATGAACACCGGC